>JAJOOR010001066.1:0-106982 GCA_036250505.1 Solanum acaule
GTTAGACTCATTTCCCACTCAATTTGACCCCCTGAATAAGAATATGAAGTCGAATTTTCGAAATTATGCACGGATCTTGAGATATATGGAAATTACAATTATAGGTGTTTCCGAAGCACATTTTCAGGCATTTTTGGGGTCGTTTCAGTGTTTAATCAGAGAGATTTGAATCTCTGACAGAGGAGGTGGTTGGTACTTTTAAGAGATTATGATATAAGTATACTTTACCACCCCGACAAAGCTAATGTAGTTGCTGATGTCTTAAGTCGAATGACTATGGGTAGTGTGGCTCATGTAGAAGATGAGAAGAAGGAGCTAGTTCGCGATGTGCATAGGTTGGCCCATTTAGGTGTCCAACTAGTAGATTCCTCCAAGGGTGGATTCATGGTTCACCATAGTTTTGAGTCATCCGTTGTTGTTGATGTGAAGTCTAAGAAACATCTTGATCCTATTTTGATAGAGTTGAAAGAAACAAGTCCGTTAAGGCTTTTTCCTAAAGAGGAGATGGGGTACTTAAGTACCAAGGTAGATTGTGTGTTCCGGATGTTGATGGCTTGAGGGATCATATTCTAGAAGAGGGTTATGGTTCGCGATATTTTATTCATCCGGGAGCCACTAAGAGGTACTGTGATCTGCGGGAGTTCTATTGATGGAATGGCATGAAGATAGATATAGCGGGCTTAGTGGCAAAATGTCCAAATTGTCAACAAGTCAAAGCCGAACATCAAAAACCATGAGGGTTATTACAAGATATAGATCTTCCCATTTGGAAGTGGGAGGAGTGAATATGGACTTCGTTGTGGGCTTGCCTCGTACTCGAAGGCGACATGATTCTATTTGGGTCATTGTTGGTAGGTTGACGAAATCAATCCATTTTCTTCTTGTCAAGATTTGCTTCTCGGCGGAAGACTATGCTAAGTTATACATCGAGCAAATAGTGAAGTTGCATGGGGTTTCTTTTTCCATCATATCGGATCGGGGTACTCATTTTACTTCATATATTTGGAAGGCATTCCAAATAGGGCTTGGTACCAATGTTAAACTTGGTACCGCTTTCCACCCTCAGATGGATGGTCAAGAGGAACGGACCACTCAGACCTTAGAGGATATGTTGAGGGCTTGTGTGATTTATTTCAAGGGAAATTGGGATGATCATCTTCCGTTGTTTGAATTTGCCTACAACAATAATTACCACTCAAACATTGCCATGGCTCCGATTGAAGCACTCTATGGTAGGAGGTGTAGATCTTCGGTGGGTTGGTTTGAAGTAGGTGAGTTTTTTCTAATTGGCCCCGATCTAGTTTATGATGCCATTGAAAAAGTTTGACTCATTAGAGAGAGGTTGAAGACAGCTCAAAGTCGGTAAAAGTCCTATGCCGATAATAAAAGAAGGGATCTTGAATTCGAGATTGGTGATTGGGTCTATTTAAAAATATCACCTATGAAAGGTGTGATGAGGATTGGCAAGAAAGGGAAACTTAGTCCTCGATATGTGGGGCGATACCAAATCTTGACACGTGTGGGAAAGGTTGCATATGAATTAGACTTACCCAGTGAGTTGGCTCCAGTTAACCTAGTGTTCCATGTCTCCATGCTCAAGAAGTGCATTGGAGATCCAATATCCATCCTTCCCTTAGAGGGTTTAGGAGTTGATGAAAATCTTTCGTATGAAGAAGTCCCGGTTGAGATTTTAGACCGGAAAGTTAAGAAGTTAAGGAACAAAGCGGTAGTTTCTTTCAAAGTCTTATGGAGGAATCACTTAGTTGAGGGTGCTACTTGGGAGGTCGAGGCCGATATGAAGTCCTGCTATCCTCACCTTTTTCCTTCTACTCCTACCCATACTTGAGGTAATTAGTTCTTGAGTTGGTGTTTTGGAATAATTGTACTTGAGTTTTCTTTATGATTTTCTTATGTATGCATGTTCTTGTGAGAATTCATGTTTAGCATGTATTGACTTTTCATGATTTATGTATTCCTCATGATGGGCTGCACTTTAGTATAATGGTTGCATATTTGACTTCATGAGGCGAATTAATGAACATGTGTGCCATACTTTTGATGATATGGCTACATGGCTCTTTATTGATTGATTGTGTCGAGCTTGTTCAAGTTTGAGAAGGTAGTTCCTCCTAATATGATGTGAAGTGATGAGTTTTGTGCATATTGGGTTGGGGATGTAGTTCCTACTTCCTTGTGCTGCATTGTTATGTATTGAGAATGGAGTTGATGTTTCCTCCTTTGCATTGTGCATTATTCTCATGTTTTGTGCTTGTTGGGCTGCTAGTATTGAGTCTTGTCTCCTTAAAGTGTTTAAAGTGTCATTCGAGGATGAATGTTCCTAAGGGGGAGATAATGTAACATTCCGAAAAATGATAGGTTAAGCTAGAGCCTAAACGTAAGATTAAAAATCATAGATATGACTCACCAAGTATTAGTAAAGCATCTTATGTGAAAACTAGGTAAAAACGAGTCTAGACCAAGGGGCAAGTGCCATGGCAAAGGGGCCAAGCCAAGGCCAAGGCTGCCCCTAGCTACATGCACACTGCCCCACCTTCACGAGATGGACCACGAGTCATGGTCCTCCCCACGGCTTGTGAAGAGGGGCGTGATCATGCCTTCGACATGGACTTGTGGCCACCATATTTCTGTAGCCACTGTCTCAACTTCACAGCCATAACCATGGTCCGTGGTCTTGACCATGGCCAAAGGAGGCACTCATGAAGTTGCCTTAGGCAAATTAGCTAGGGCCCCCCAAAATGGCAAGCTACTGCCTACACCTTTTACTGGCACGACCACGATTCATGGTCCACTTCACTAGCCGTGAAGGTGCCTTAGCCATGGAGCCTTGTGCTCCTAAAATGTGCTCACTGCCTCAACTCCACGAGGGGGACAACAGGTCGTGGTACACACCACGGTCCGTTATATTAGGCGTGGTCCCTAACGGGGGACAATTAAAATATGGGTTTGAAACTTTTATTATTTTAAGTCCAATTAATGTAGGGGCGTTTTGGGTATTTTAAGGTGAAATATAGACTGATTTTAAGTCATAAACCACAAGACTTAGTCATTAATTCAAAACTCCCAAATATTTTCCAACTTCTCTCTTCTCTCACTAAGAAGTTCCTCCTTTGAAGAACCAAGAAGAAGGTCAAGGTTAGGGTTCAAACTCCAAGCTTTTCACTCCAAATTCGTGAGAAAGCTTCAAAGAAGGTATGGGAGCCTTCATTCATGTAATACTTTTCTCCATGAGGCCCTCTCAACTCAATTTCAAAAATGGGTTTATTTTTCAAAAACTAGGGTTTTCATTCTAGCCACGGGTTCTTCCTAAAACTGTTTTAATTATGTTATATGATGTATATTATGGACGAATTGATGTTTTAATGGTGATTTTATAGTGAAATTCCCCATGAACCCATGAACTACCCTATGACCCCAATTTCATGAATTTCAATGAAGGTGTTGATGTAATATGATTTGTACTATGAATTGTGGCGATGATTAATTTGGTTTTGAAACCTTGTCTTATTCATATTGATAATACTATATCCTAAATGTAATTGTGAGACTTGGTTCATGACCTTGAAAGGGGAAAATTGTTCACGATTGTTGATATTTATTGATGAACTTATGAACTCATTTGAAAGGTAAGAATCCTATGACTATTGTGTGGATTGAGGTGTTTTCGGAAGCCTAATTTCCCCTATCCTTACACATGTTTATTTATAATTGGTCTAAGATGATGTTGATGTTGTTCTATTGATTGAAAGGCTAATTCTCATGAAAACATTATGAATAATGACGTGAAAGTTACTCACCCTATAATGATGTTTCTAAGGTGAAAGGTAGTTCTCACTTAAATGAATCTATGAGCTAGTTAGTGAATTGTATTGAACGAATGGTAAAGTATGACTTCACACATGTCAATACAATTCCATGCTAAATATGTATAATGGGGAAATAATGCTTAGTACCGAGTGGATATGGACAATGAGGAAAAGGCCCCTTCACTAATGCAATAGGTTGGGTCATCTATAGTAACCTCATGAGATGGAAGCTCCTCTGCTAATGCAATAGGTTGGGTTTATAGTAGCAATCTCCCTATCCCATAAATATGTGCCAAACATAGGACTTAGCTAGTGGATCAACTTAGAAGATAAATATGATTCGTTCTACCTTCGGCAAGTAAGAACGCCTTCTTTCGGTGTGGGGTTATATGACACCGGATTCCATGTAGCTCACATGGTCTATGTCGGTTATGGATAATCTTCCCTAATAATAATAATAAGATAATAGATATGATGGAAACTATACTATGACTTCTTAATGGGTTTATTTGGCAGGAGAGGGGTTATGGGACTTCACTTTTACATTGCACAAGGAGACTCATTAGTATGTTATGGAATGGTTTCCTTATGGTATGATAAGATATGAATAGATGACTTTCTTTATATTTAGCTTATGTACTTATATAATTCCTCATTTATGACTATGGATCATGGTAGGCTTAAATAAGATGTTAATTAATATGTGTCTTCAAAGGGATGCTTAGTAAGTTTGGTATTATGGGATGCCAACCATACATTGCACCAGTGTTCTTAGAGGTTGCTAAGGTATTAATATTATTATTATGAGTGCATTGAGACTATAGCTTTTCTTCTATGTTGAAAATGCATATTGGCATTCCAAACTTGATAAATGCATATTTACAAGAAAAATGTCCTATTTAGCATATTTAAATGTTTTTATGCATGTTTCCATACTTAGTACATATTTGTGCTAACCCCTTCTTTTCTACATACTATGACTGTAGGTCCCGGACGTTGATTCATCACTTCCTTCTTCAAAGTAAAGCTTGGGTCGACTATTCCCTAAGTTTTGGTGAGTCCTCCAGTTCGAGCACCATATGTTTATTTTAGTCTTAGTTTTATTAGTACTTCCTTATGTTAAGACTTTCATTGATGTAAAGGGTTGAGTCCCTAATTTCATACTCTTATGTTTAGATGGTTTTCAATGAGACAAGTCTAGTATTTCCTCAACTCTTTATATATGGAATTTGAAGTTTGACTTGTATTAGAAAAGTTTTAATTTTCGATATTATTTCTTATGACATTATGTGTATTATTATGCTAAGGGCTTGTATACGACCCCTTCGGGATCAACTATGCAATGTTACATCTAGGGGGTAACCTCAGGTCGTGACAAACTTGGTATCAGAGCATAAGGTTTTGGGAATAATATGTAGGATTGATGTCTCATGAAACCACATCTAATAGAGACTTGTTCATGAGTTTGAAGCGCGCCACACTTATGAGTGAGAAGCTATAAGATGGTTCGGAATTTTCCCTTCTTTCATTACTCTCTATTCGTGCTTGGAATCCTATCCCTATGATCTCCTTTCTAATCCTTTTCTTATGATTATAGGAAATGAATATAAGGAGAGGTAATGCAAGGAGAGGGCAAGATGAAAATGTCAATGAGGAGAATCCTCCCCAACCTCCTATAAATCCTCAAGTGCCTGATGAAGCGGGAACTATGACTAATGTGGAGATTAGGAAGGCTCTCCAGTCCCAAACTCAAACTTTGACGGATCAAGTCACTAGGGATGCAATAGTTCAACAGAATCTGAATGCTAGCACAACCGCTTGCAGGATTAAGGATTTCACTAGAATTAATCCCCCTACATTCCATGACTCCAAAGTGGATGAGGATCAACAAGGCTTTCTAGATTAAGTGTTGAAGGTGGTTGATACTATGAGAGTAACTAATCATGAGAAGGCGGAATTGGCCACCTATCAGTTGAAGGATGTAGCTCATGTTTGGTATGAACAGTGGAAAGGGGAGAGAATTGTGAGAGAGGGCCCGATTAATTGGGAAGCATTCAAGTCGGCTTTCCTTGATAGGTTTTTCCCACTAGAATTGTGGAAGAGAAAGATGCAGGAATTTATCAAACTTCGCCAAGGACGTTTGAGTGTGAAAGAATATGGCCTTAACTTCACACAATTGTCTAAGCATGCTCCAACCTTAGTGGCAGACTCGAGGGCCAAGACGAACAAATTTGTTATAGGGATATCTCCTTTGATGGTAAACGAGTGTCGTTCGGCAATGCTCATTCCAAGCATGAACATTTCATGCCTTGTGGTTCATGCCAAACAGATTGAGGAAGAAAAGCTCAGTCAGGCTGGTAGAGAAGTGAAGAGAGAAAGAGTAAATTATAGAAATTCGTCTAAGGGCAGATTTGAGGTTCAAGGCAAACCAAGGTTTAAGAAGAGGTTTTCTAATCAAGGTACCACTAGTGCTTCTAATGTAAACAAACAGAAGATGCCTACTCCTAAGCCATAGGGTGGTAGTGGAGGCGGTTCTTATGTGGAAAGACCTACATGTGCCAAATGTGGTAAGAAGCATGGAGGAAAATGTCTTGTTGGTATGGGTATGTGCTATGGATGTGGAAAAGACCGACATCAACTGAAAGATTTCCCAACCCGTTCGGCCAAGGAAAGAGAGGGAAATCAAGCCCTTCCAAGTGATTCTAATTCGGATGCTCCGAAGAAGAGTCACTTTTATGCTCTCCAGTCCCGAAGTGATCAAGAGGGATCCCCGGATGTTATTACTAGTATATTGATATTTATGCATTGTTAGACCCTGGAGCTACTTTATCTTTTGTTACACCTATGGTAGCTATGAAATTTGATGTACTCCCCGAAACTCTAATGGAACCTTTTTCAGTTTCTACCCAAGTTGGTGACTTAGTTGTTGCAAAAAGAGTCTATAGAAATTGCCATGTTTCTTTACCTCATAGAGTCACTTGGGTTGATTTGGTAGAGTTAGATATGTTGGGCTTTGATGTCATCTTGGGGATGGATTGGTTGCATGCTCGTTTTGCTTCCATTAATTGTAGGACTCGAGCAGTAAAGTTTCAGTTCCCTAATGAGCCCATTTTTGAATGGAAGGGGGGGAGTTCAAGTCCTAGAGGTCAATTCATTTCGTGTCTAAAGTCTTGTAAAATTATTTCTAAGGATTGTATCTATCATATAGTAAGGGTTAAGGACGTTGAGTACGAGACTCCTCCGTTAGAGTCGGTCCCCATAGTAAGGGAGTTTCCTGAGGTTTTTCCTGATGACTTTCCCGGTGTTCCTCCAGAACAGGAAATAGACTTCGGCATTGATCTTATACCAGATCCAAAACCCATATCTATTCCTACTTATCGGATGGCCCCGGCTGAATTGAAAGAGTTAAAAGCTCAACTCAAGGATTTGCTAGATAAGGGTTTTATTCAACCAAGCATATCTCCACGGGGTGCACCGATCTTATTTGTGAAAAAGAAGGATGGGTCCCTTAGGATGTGCATTGATTATCGCCAGCTGAACAAGGTCACTATAAAGGATAAATGCCCGCTCCCTATAATTGATCATTTATTTGACCAACTCCAAGGGGCGAGTTATTTTTTGAAAAGTGACTTACGTTCGGGCTATCACCAACTAAGGGTGAGATATGTTGATATTCCTAAAACATCCTTCCGAACTAGGTATGGTCACTTTGAATTCTTAGTGATGTCTTTTGGTCTAACAAATGCTCCGGCAACTTTTATGGATCTGATGAATGGGGTGTTTAGACAATATCTTGATTCATTCATGATCATTTTTATTGACGATATTTTGATCTATTCTAAGACTGAGGGTGATCACATGGAGAATTTGAGGACAGTTTTGCAGGTCCTTAAAGACTAACAATTGTATGATAAGTTTAGCAAGTGTGAGTTTTGGCTAAGGTTAGTTGCTTTCCTCGATCATATAGTGTCAAGCCTGGGTATATAGGTTGATCCTAAGAAGACTGTTGCGGTAAAGAATTGGCCTAGACCTCTAAGTCCCATTTATATACGAAGCTTTTTGGCCATAGCCGGGTATTATAAAAGATTTGTTGAAGGTTTCTCATCTATTGCTTCACCGTTAACAGCCTTGACTCAAAGAAAATCCAAATTTGAGTGGTATGAGGCTTGTGAGAAGAGTTTCCAGGAGTTAAACTATAGACTCACCACTGCTCCGGTGTTGACCTTACCGGAGGGTACTGATGGGTTTGTAGTTTGTTGTGACGCTTGTCGAGTGGGTTTGGGATGTGTCCTTATGCAACATGGCAAGGTGATTGCCTATGCTTCGAGGCAACTCAAGGTAGGTGAAAAGAATTACCCAACCCATGATCTAGAATTGGCAGCGGTAGATTTTTCCTTGAAAATTTGGAGGCACTACTTATAAGGGGTCCATGTTGATGTGCTCACTAACCACAAGAGTCTCCAATATGTGTTTAGTCAGATAGATTTGAATCTCTGACAGAAAAGGTGGTTGGTACTTTTAAAAGATTATGATATAAGTATACTTTACCACCCCGACAAAGCTAATGCAGTTGTTGATGCCTTAAGTCGAATGACTATGGGTAGTGTGGCTCATGTAGAAGATGAGAAGAAGGAGCTAGTTTGCGATGTGCATAGGTTGGCCCGTTTAGGTGTCCAATTGGTAGATTCCTCCAACGGTGGATTCATGGTTCACCATAATTTGGAGTCATCCGTTGTTGTTGATGTGAAGTCTAAGAAACATCTTGATCCTATTTTGATGGAGTTGAAAGAATCGGTTCTCAACAAGTTCGTTAAGGCTTTCTCCCAAGGGGGAGATGGGGTACTTAAGTACCAAGGTAGATTGTGTGTTCCGGCTGTTGATGGCTTGAAGGATCAAATTCTAGAAGAGGCTTATGGTTCGCGATATTTTATTCATCCGGGAGCCACCAAGACGTACCGTGATCTGCGGGAGTTCTATTGGTGGAATGGCATGAAGAAAGATATAGCGGGCTTTGTGGAAAAATGTCCAAATTGTCAGCAAGTCAAAGCCAAACATCAAAAACCAGGAGGGTTATTACAAGATATAGATCTTCCCACTTGGAAGTGGGAGGAGGTGAATATGGACTTCGTTGTGGGTTTGCCTCGTACTCGAAGGCGACATGATTCTATTTGGGTCATTGTTGGTAGGTTGACGAAATCAGTCCATTTTCTTCTTGTCCAGATTTCCTTCTCGGCGGAAGACTGCTAAGTTATACATCGAGAAAATAGTAAAGTTGCATGGGGGTACTCATTTTACTTCACATTTTTGGAAGGCATTCCAAAGAGGGCTTGGTACCAATGATAAACATGGTACCGCTTTCCACCCTCAGACGGATGGTCAAGCGGAACGGACCATTCAAACCATAGAGGATATGTTGAGGGCTTGTGTGATTGATTTCAAGAGAAATTGGGATGATCATCTTCCATTGATTGAATTTGCCTACAACAATAATTACCACTCAAGCATTGCCATGGCTCCGTTTGAAGCACTCTATGGTAGGAGGTGTAGATCTTCGATGGGTTGGTTTGAAGTAGGTGAGTTTGTTCTAATTGGCCCCGATCTAGTTTATGATGCCATTGAAAAAGTTTGACTCATTAGAGAGAGGTTGAAGACAACTCAAAGTCGGTAAAAGTACTATGCCGATAATAAAAGAAGGGATCTTGAATTCGAGATTGGTGATTGGGTCTATTTAAAAATCTCACCTATGAAAGGTGTGATGAGGATTGGCAAGAAAGGGAAACTTAGTCCTCGATATGTGGGGCCATACCAAATTTTGACACGTGTGGGAAAGGTTGCATATGAATTAGACTTACCTAACGAGTTGGCTCCAGTTCATCTAGTGTTCCATGTCTCCATGCTCAAGAAGTGCATTGGTGATCCAGTATCCATCCTTCCCTTAGAGGGTTTAGGAGTTGATGAAAATCTTTCCTATGAAGAAGTCCCGGTTGAGATTTTAGACCGAAAAGTTAAGAAGTTAAGGAACAAAGCAGTAGTTTCTTTCAAAGTCTTATGGAGGAATCACTTAGTTGAGGGTGCTACTTGGGAGGTCGAGGCCGATATGAAGTCCCGCTATCCTCACCTTTTTCCTTCTACTCCTACCCATACTTGAGGTAATTAGTTCTTGAGTTGGTGTTTTGGAATAATTGTACTACGAGTTTTCTTTATGATTTTCTTATGTATTCATGTTCTTGTGAGAATTCATGTTTAGCATGTATTGACTTTCCATGATTTATGTATTCCTCATGCTGGGCTGCACTTTAGTATAGTGGTTGCATATTTGACTTCATGAGGCGAATTAATGAACATGTGTGCCATACTTTTGATGATATGGCTACATGGCTCTTTATTGATTGATTTTGTCGAGCTTGTTCAAGTTTGAGAAGGTAGTTCCTCCTAATATGATGTGAAGTGATGAGTTTTGTGCATATTGGGTTGGGGATGTAGTTCCTACTTCCTTGTGCTGCATTGTTATGTATTGAGAATGGAGTTGATGTTTCCTCCTTTGCATTGTGCTTGTTGGGCTGCTAGTATTGAGTCTTGTCTCCTTAAAGTGTTTAAAGTTTCATTCGAGGATGAATGTTCCTAAGGGGGAGATAATGTAACATTCCGGAAAATGATAGGTTAAGCTAGAGCCTAAACGTAAGATTAAAAATCATAGATATGACTCACCAAGTATTAGTAAAGCATCCTAGGTGAAAACTAGGTAAAAACGAGTCTAGACCAAGGGGCAAGTGCCATGGCAAAGGGGCCAAGCCAAGGCCAAGGCTGCCCCTAGCTACATACACACTGCCCCACCTTCACGAGATGGACCACGAGTCGTGGTCCTCACCACGGCTCGTGAAGAGGGACTTGTGGCCACCATTTTTCTGTAGCCACTGCCTCAACTTCACGGCCATCACCATGGTCTGTGGTCTTGACCACGGCCAAAGGAGGCACTCGTGAAGTTGCCTTAGGCAAATTAGCTAGGGCCCCCCGAAATGGCAAGCTTCTGCCTACACATTTTACGGGCAGGACCACGATTCGTGGTCCACTTCATGAGCCGTGAAGGTGCCTTAGCCATGGAGCCTTGTGCTCCTAAAATGTGCTCACTGCCTCAACTCCATGAGGGGGACAATAGGCTGTGGTCCACACCACGGTCCGTTATATTAGGCGTGGTCCTTGACGGGGGACCATTAAAATATGGGTTTTAAACTTTTATTATTTTAAGTCCAATTAATGTAGGGGCGTTTTGGGTATTTTAAGGGTGAAATATAGACTGATTTTAAGTCATAAACCACAAGACTTAGTCATTAATTCATAACTCCCAAATATTTTCCAACTTCTCTCTTCTCTCACTAAGAAGTTCCTCCATTGAAGAACCAAGAAGAAGGTCAAGGTTAGGGTTCAAGCTCCAAGCTTTTCACTCCAAATTCGTGGGAAAGCTTCAAAGAAGGTATGGGAGCCTTGATTCATGGAATGCTTCTCTCCATGAAGCCCTCTCAACTCAGTTTCGAAAATGGGTTTATTGTTCAAAAACTAGGGTTTTCATTCTAGCCATGGGTTCTTCCTAAAAATGTTTTCATTATGTTATATGATGTATATTATGGACGATTTGATGTTTTAATGGTGATCTTATAGTGAAACTCCCCATGAACCCATGAACTACCCCATGACCCCAATTTCATGAATTTCAATAAAAGTGTTGATGTAATATGATTTCTACTATGACTTGTGGCGATGATTAATTTGGTTTTGAAACCTTGTCTTATTCATGTTGATAATAGTATATCCTAAATGTAATTGTAAGACTCGGTTCATGACCTTGAAAGGGGTAAATTGTTCATGATTGTTGATAGTTATTGATGAACTTATGAACTCATTTGAAAGGTGAGAATCCTATGACTATTGTGTGAATTGAGGTGTTGTTGGAAGACTAATTTCCCCCATCCTTACACATGTTTATGTATAATTGGTCTAAGATGATGTTTATGTTGTTGTGTTGATTGAAAGGCTAATTCTCATGAAAACACTATGAATAATGAGGTGAAAGTTACTCAAACTATAATGATGTTTCTAAGGTGAAAGGTAGTTCTCACTTAAATGAATCTATGAGCTAGTTAGTGAATTGTATTGAATGAAGGGAAAAGTATGCCTTCAGACATGTAAATACAATTCCATGCTATTTATGTATAATGGGGAAATAATGCTTAGTACCGAGTGTATGTGGACAATGAGGAAAAGGCCCCTCTGCTAATGCAATTGGTTGGGCCATCTATAGTAAACTCATGAGATGGAATCTCCTCTGCTAATGCAATGGGTTGGGCCATCGATAGTAAACTAATGAGATGGAAGCTCCTCCGCTAATGCAGCAGGTTGGGTTTCTAATAGCATTCTCCCTATCCCATAACTATGTGCCAAACATAGGACTTAGCTAGTGGATCCACTTAGAAGCTAAATATGATTCGTTCTACCTTCGGAAAGTAAGAATGCCTTTTTTTGGTGTGGGGTTATATGACACTGGATTCCATGTAGCTCACATGGTCTATGTCGGTTATGGCTAATCTTCCCTAATAATAATAATAAGATAATGGATATGATGGGAACTATAGTATGACTTCTTAATGGGTTTACTTGGTTGGAGTGGGGTATGGGACTTCACTTTTACATTGCACAAGGAGACTCATTAGGACGTTATGGAATGGTTTCCTTATGGTATGATAAGATATGAATAGATGACTTTCTTTATGTTTAGCTTATGTACTTTTATAATTCCTCATTTATGACTATGGATCATGGTAAACTTGAATATGATGTTAATGAATATGTGGCTTCAAAGGGATGTTTAGTAAGGCTGGTATTATGGAATGCCAACCATGCATTGCACAAGTGTTCTTACAGGTTTCTAAGGTATTGATATTATTATGTTATGAGTGCATTGTGACTATAGCTTGTCTTCTATGTTGAAAATGCATGTTGGCTTTCCAAACTTGATAAATGCATACTTCTAAGAAAAATGTCCTATTTAGCATATTTAAATGTTTTTATGCATGTTTCCATACTTAGTACATATTTGTGCTAACCCCTTCTTTTCTACATACTATGAGTGTAGGTCCTGGACGTTGATTTATTACTTCCTTCTTCAAAGTAAAGCTTGGGTTGACTATTCCCTAAGTTTTTGTGATTCCTCCAGTTCGAGGACCAGATGTTTATTTCAGTCTTAGTTTTATTAGTACTTTCTTTTGTTAAGACTTTCATTGATGTAAAGGGTTGAGTCCCTAATTTCGTAATCTTATGTTTAGATGGTTTTTAATGAGACAAGTCTAGTATTTCCTCAAATCTTTATATATGGAATTTGAAGTTTGACCTTTCTAAATTTCTTTCTAAATTCTCAATTTTTAACCTTACCCCGAATATACTTTTGCTTTCTAACTTATATTCCACTTAATGCAGGCTCTCGAATGGTTGGACATAACGACGAGCACTTACCTTTCATCTGATTTCTCGATGCCGCGAGTCGGAGAGACATCACGACTATCATAATACAAGGTTCTATTGTAAGAGGGGTTTCGTGTTGCACAAGTTAGAGGAGAAGGAGCCTACCTTTTATGCTCGTCTGGTAGAGTTCGGGTGGCTTCAACTGACTGAAGCTCCCCCAAATGCACGCTCTACTTGGGTGAGGGAGTTCTATGCCATCCTGTCTACAATGCCATGGGTCGACCCTCACCCTGTCATCCACATCAGTGGAGTTGAGATTCCTCTTAACGCCACTGCTATTAATGAGGCCTGAGAGGTACCGGAGGTCCCAAACCATGAATGCGAGGCCAGGCTAAGGGAGATGGATCTGGACTGCCTGACAGACACTCTGGTTGAGCCTACGCGCCGGGATTAGGTATACTGGGCTACGACTGAGGGTATTACTAGCACGAATTGGTCACCTGATGCTAAGAGGTGGCAACATTTGGTCACTAGGAGGATCCACCCATTAGACAACCACACCGACGTGACCTTTCCCTGGGCCTTGGTGTTGGCGTGCACCGTACCGGGTATCCTACTAAATGTGGGGGCACAGATCATCTCAGAATGGAAGATGTTTTATCGGTGCAACAAAAAGACGTTCATTCTTCCTGGTTTTATCGCTGCCCTGTGCAAGCGGGCGGGAGTGCCACTTTTTTATGCTGATGAGGTACTTTCTATCGATCCCCCCTTTCACCCTCTTTTGGTTAGGACAGGTTCTACTTCTAGGAGCAAGAGGAGGAGGACGGGCAGGGCTAGCAGCAGTAAAGCGGCCGTGAATTCAGACGATGATGACCTACTTTCAGGTGCACGGGTCGAAGAGGATATAGAGGCTGTCCGGAAGAGAATGGGGAGTGCTTACGCCAAGTTCATTCCGGTTCCACCCAGCACTGCCCTAGATGTTGAGATGTTCCGTCCCCAGCTGCGCCAAGAGAGGAGGAAGGGTTTGGTGAGGGATCGTCTGATGGCCCGAATGTGGAAGACTGTTAAGGTCATATTTTCTTGTGTTGCCCCAGACAGGGAGGTTCCCCCGCTCGAGCCAAAGGACTACGCGGAGTTCCCTATACTGAATGAGGCTTGGGCTGGCGAGAAGCCCCCGGAGGACCTCGACTCTGATGATGACACCTCCCAGTCCCAGGGATCCTGATTGCTTTCTTCGCCATTCTTGGGCTTGTATATTTAAGAAAACTTACTTTTATCATTCGTCAGTCTTAAGTTTTTGGTAGCACATGGATGCTTGTTTTTTATGTCTGATGCAGCCTTTTATTTAATCTTAAGGCGTTTATAATCTATTACTTCTGCTGCTGAACACTGTTGGATTGATAGGGGTGAGTTTGGACACAAATCGGGGTCCGAAATTGTGACTAGGAAAACAGGGGAAGATGAGTTTCTTCCTCGCTTTATCCCGCTCTGGCGGGGTCGCCCTAGCGGAACTAATTCCCCCAGTGGCCAAAACGGGGGCAGAACCTCTGCCAAAAATTTTCCTAGAGGTTTTCGACTTTCAAAAATTTCCCAAAAGTTCCCAGCTTAACCTACTAGTCTAGGGTATGTATCCGAATCAATCTTAATGACACTAAACCCAACAAGCTCTCGTTAATTCAACATTACACTCACACATCCCCAAGATACACCCAAACATTCACACGATTATTGTTTGGTTGCGACGCACGTCCAAATTCCGTTTCACGAATCACCTCGTAAATTAGCCAGACCCTCGCACCAGCTTAGTTCTGACTTTCTTTGCGCAACGAGTTTCACGACACTCAAGGATTTACAACTTACATAATTCCAATCAATGTTGCCAACACAGTGCACATATTAAAGGTTCAAGCACACATTATAGTACACATAATTACCTTCAAAGTAAATTCAGAAAACAAGAAATACACACTCACATTCAAGTTGCAACTCAAGACGAGCCCAAATTTTTTTAATTAGTTTTGCTCCATGGGTGACCATTACTGATCATCCATGCAATTACACCGCCCTAGGGTGAAATACCAATTGGAACCTTCCCAGTTCCAATTTACCTTGCTTGTGTTCCTTCAGTCGCGACTGCGACTTTCGGTTCGCTTTGTTGAGATACCAATTGGAATTTGGATATACCAATTGGTCTCAACTCATACCACAAGCGACACTTCGCAGGAAAGGATAGAATGAGTGGAACAATTTCATAGAATGCTTCCTAGCTTCTTGAAGATTAGATGTGGACGTCAACACACCAATCCGCATGAGTCTAGTTCACATTTTGCTCCTGTACGGGGAGACCGGTAACCTAGGCTCTGATACCAATTTGTCACGACCCAACCCACCGGATCATGTGGGCACCCACTCTAACACCTAAGTAGGAGAACCCTCATATCCCAATAGTAAAAACGTACGGAAATTTTAAGAAAACATAAATAAATAAGATAATACTATGGTTTTATAAATAATATCCTTGGACACACTATTAGTTAAACTTGTAAAGTAATTTAAACAACTCCCATGGATTTAGTCTAAACTGGTACAAGATCTACTAAGAGTTCAACTAGACAATTAAATAAATGACACAACTCCCACCATGCAGAAGGAAGGATAGAAGCTGCTAGAGATTGTCTTCGTCTTCACCTAATGAAACGTCACCAATCCTGCATCCAGACGCTGTCAAAGACAGAGCAAAAGTAGTATCAGTACAAAACATGTGTACTGATAGGCATCATCAGTCAACCCGACGCCCACCACATAATATAAGAAATCAACTAATAAGGTTATGAAATAAACACTTGCTTCTCCACCTTTACCCCTTTCTTGACATACCTCCAATATACACTAGTATTCTTACTATTAACATCCTTCTCCATCAACCTACCTAAAAAGTACTTGATCTTAGCCTAACCATACTAACAAGTAGAGAAATTCCGCCAAATACAACTACCAACATTTCAACTAACCGATCACATCACACCCCTACTTCCTCGTCACATTACCCAACCATAGTCACATAATACATTACATCACGCTCCCTTACTTCTTGCCATTACAACACATGAACTACCATTACTATCTATTACTCGCCCATTTAAACACTCAACCCTTCCACTATACCCAACAAGTCCAACATGTGTAAGTCAATGAACAATATAATCACATGTATAACGAACATATACAATATCATCAACATTTACGAACGACTAACACCTTTCTCAAGTCACAAATTTAAGTCACATCATTGGTCCTCTCATGGAACCCAAACCCAAACAGTTAGTTATGCCGGAACGAGGCAACTGATCCAAGTTAGTTATGCCGGAACGTGGCAACCGATCCCATAGTTATGCCAGAACATGGCAATCGATCCAAGTTAGTTATGCCGGAATGTGGCAACCGATCCATTCAACACATCACAATCACAAACACAAGTATATCCTCAAGATCATACATTTAAGTCATGATTTCATGTTAATGATAATTCACCCATCGTATTCACAACAAGTGTGATCAACAATGCAACATTATCAGCATACGTTAATTTGTCATGCTTATCCCTAGTTCATCATCTAAGGCTTCTTTCTAGGGTTTAATCACCATTCATGTAATTCCTCAATCAATCACCCCAATTTATACTCTAGCATATGTTCATAAATCTAGTTTCATTCAAGATTTCATAGTCTTATTCTTGAAACAATTCTATCCAAGATAGCAATTCTAGAAGCCCTAACAAATCATCAATTTCCCTTCTCAAGGCATAAACCTAATTACTTGATTTCTAGAACCCATGGAATTCGCTCGGTGCGCGAAGGTTCACACATAAACCCTACCATTGATTTATCATATATCACGTGATGAGCACAGATTTAAACTACTCAATTCATAAAACCTAGCCTACCTAGGCGCCAAACAGTTGCACGGAATTTTGACTTCAATTCAGGTTTTCCAGGATTTGCAATGGTGGATTTTCTAAGAATCCACAGGATTTCCCCATCCTCACACTAGAAATCTCTTTCTCCTTCCTTGCCAAGCTTAAAGCAACTTTTCTGAGGTTTTTAGGGCGTTTTACGACTTATTTAGGTATTTTAGGAAGATAGAGAAAATAAGATTTCTTGTAATTTACATTCTGCCTCGCCTATACCGCTCTGGCGCCAATTTATCTCGCTATGGCGCCAACTTATCCCACCCTGGCGCCACCTCCCTAGCGGCATCTGGCCCGCTGTGGCGGGACAGTGGCCCAGAATTCCCCAAATTTTTGTTTCTCCTAATTAACGACGGTTCGGGTCGTTACATCATATCACCAAATTTTTCAGAGGGTAACTAACGAAAAACAAACAAAATCACATAATTCCTGTAAACTGTCCCTAAATGTCGTAAAACTTGTAAGTCTTCGTGTACTTCTCCCCCAACTCCCTACGAAGGGTACTGTAAAGGTTTTTCAAGAAAATTGTTTGAAAGTTATATCACAAAAAATATTCATGGGTTAAACAAATGAAAAACTGAAAAAATCATCTAATTCTTTTAAATTGACTCCGAAATTCCCGTAAATGTCGTAAAATGAAGAGGCTTCATGTACCACTAACCAACTCCTTACCAAGTTTTTTTTTAAAGGTTTTGAAAAAAATATTTGATCGAAAGTCATATCATCAAAATAGTCATGCGCTATCACACATAAAAAACTAATAAAATTGCTTAATTCTTATAAAATGACCTCTAAATGCCTGAAAATTTAGTAAGAAATGGTGGGTCTTCGTGTAATGTTCCCCTAACTCCCTATGTGGGGTTCCTTGAAGGGTTTGCAAAACAAATTTACAGGAACCCATATCACCAAAGTATTTATTGGCTAACACACAAAAAAATGAGAAAATTGTCTATTTTGTTTTTTGTAAAATGGCCTGAAAATGCCCAAAAATATCTTTAAAATGGCAAGACTTCACGTACTGCTCCTCCAACTCCCTATGGAGGGTTTCATAAAGATTTTGCGTAAGAATCAACCAAAAGTCATATCACCAAAATATACATGGGCTAACACACAAAAAATTGAGAAAATCGCCTAATCCCTATAAAAATGACCCCTATCCCAAAAAAAAGTCTTAAAAAGGTGTGGCTTCACGTACTGCTCCTCAATGTCCCTATAGAGGATTCCGTAAAGTTTTTACAAAAAATTGACAGAATTCAGATCACCAAAATATTCATGGGCTAATACATTAGAATAACAGAGAAAATCATCTAATTCATGTAAATAGGCTCTTAAATGTCCAAAAATTCTACAAAATATGGTGAGACTTTTGCTCCCCTAAAAATGCCGTAAAAATGATGAGACTTCACGTACCTATCTCTCAACTTCCTAAGGAGGGTTCCGTAAAGGTTATATAAAAAATTTAATGGGAAGTCATATCACCAAAATATTTATGGGCTAACAAACATGATAAACTAAAAAATTGGGATAAGGCACAAGTACTCCCCCTACACTATGACCAAAACATCAGAGACACACCTTAACTAAACTAAGGTCCTATTACCCCTGAACTCATTTTTTTTTTTTGTAATTTTGTACACTTTTTGGTTTACGTGGCACATTCTGTGACTCCACGCAGTTGAGGTGCGTGGGAGATATTTGGGTGTCACGCAAGCCAAAAAGGTATACAATATTATTTTAAAAAAATAGGTTTGGCGGGGGGGGGGGGGTGTAATAGGACCTTAGTTTAGTTAAGGTGTGGTCTCTAAGATTTCGGTCATAGTCTAGGGGGTACTTGCACCTTATCCCAAAAAATCACCTAATTCTTATAAAATGGTCCATAAATGCCCAAAAATGTCCTAAAATGGTTAGGTTGAACGTACTTCTCCTCCAACTCCCTACGGAGGGTTCAAAAAATGTTTTGCGAGAAATTGATGAGAAGTCACATCACCAAAATATTCATGGGCTAGCACACAAAAGAACTAAGAAAATCACTTAATTCTTGTAAAATTGCCTATAACTACCCATAAATGCTGTAAAAATGGTTAGACTTCACTTACTTTTTCCCCAACTCCATCAAAGAGTTCCATAAAGTTTTTGAAGAAAATCGACCGGAAGTTATATCACCAAAATATTAATGGGTTAACACGAATCAAAAACAAAAAAAATCGCCTAATTTCTATAAATTGGCTCCTAAATGCCCAAAAATGTCCTAAAAATGGTGAGGCTTCACCAGTGCTCCCCAACTCCCTACCGAGGGTTCCATAAATGTTTTTTTTTAAAATCAATAGAAAGATAAATCATCAAAATATTCATAGGCTACACACACGATAAACTGAGAAAATCACCTAATTACTGTAAAATTGCCCCTAAATGCCTAAAAATGTTGTAAAGATTCTAAGGTTTCATGTACTTCTCCCTCAAGTTCCTAGAGAGTGTTCGTAAAGATTTTGCAAAAAAATCAACCAGAACTCATATCACCAAAATAAACATGACCTACACACGAAAAATTGAGAAAATCGCCTCATTCTTGTAAATTGACACCTAAATACCCAAAAAAATCCATTAAAATGGTGAAGCTTCACATACTACTCCCCTAAATTCCTACGAAGAATTTCGTAAAGATGTTGCAAAAGAATCTACCGAAAACAATATCACCAAAATATTCATTGGTTTATACACAAAACAGAGATAATTGCCTAATTCCTATAAAAGTGACCCTAAATGCCCAAAAATAGTATAAAATAGTGATGATTCACATACTTCTCCCCCAAAGCTATACGAAAGGTTTTGTGAAAATATTGATCGGAAGCCATTTCACTAAAATATTCATAGGCTAACACACGAAAAACTAAGAAAATTGCTTTATTCATGAAAAAGTTCCCCTAAATGCCCAAAATACCGTAAAAATGGTGCCTTCACATAATTTTCCTCCAACTCCCTATGGAGGATTTCGTAAAGGTTTTGCAAATAATCGACCGGAAGCCATAACGCCAAAATATTCATGGGTTAACACACATGACAAACTGAAAAAATCACTTAATTCGTGTAAATTGACTCCTAAATGCCAAAAGTAACGTAAAAATGGTGAGACTTCACGTACTACTTCCCAACTACCAACGGAGGGCTTTGTAAAGGTTTTGCAAAAATATCGACGGAAGCTATATCACCAAAATATTTATGAGTTAACACACACGAAAAACTGAGAAAATCACCTAACACCTATAAAATGGCTCCTAAATGCCAAAAAATTTCATAAAAATGGTGATACTTCACGTACTAGTCTCTCTCTCTCAACCTCCTATATCGATTGTCAAGCCCATCATGTTCTACTTCTCATTTACATGAATATAGACATTTTATAGCAGTAGGATGAACTTTTAGTGGATAAAATTAATTTGCATTAAATTAGTTCAATGATTTTAGTCCATATAAAATTTATTTAATGAAACTCTTCATTTTTTCTTGATTTTTACAGCAAAAAAGAAAGTGATAAGACACAAGTACCCCCAAGACTATGACTGAAATCTCAGAGACACACCTAAACTTAACTAGGGTTCTACTATCCCCCCCCCCCCCCAAACTAATTTAAAATAGAATGAATACACCATAAATGCTGACGTGGCAGAGAGAGTGTGCACACTCTCTTGAAGGCAGCTGATGAGTAAACAAATCAGACACATGTCATTTTTAATTGGTAACTTTATACTTAGTTAGTATACATATTTATTGATATTAAAACTTATTTATATTTAATTATTTTCATTTATTTCTTTGTAAATATTTATTTTTATATCTTACTCATCGATTTAGATGAGTATGGACAAGTTCGAGATTCAGTATCGCTTTCCGCTTGGAGTGGCTCACCCCAACTTTTTTTTTTCTTTCATTAGTTTCTTATCTTTTCACTTTTAATTATTTTTAAAAAATTATGTTTATTTTTAAAAATAAAATAAAAAGTGTTATTTAATTTTAACGTTTTGATTTTTTTACTGCTTCATTTGATTTTCTTCACTTATTTTGATATTGTCACAACTCAGACCGTCGTGATTGGCGCCCACACTAACCCTCCGGTGGGAGAACCATTACTACAACCCAAACTAAACAACTTAACCAAAAATTATGCATTTAAAGATACAGAAGCAGGTTTAAATGACCAAAAGAAATACGCAGTTCCCATAAACTCCAAAGGTTTGAACAAACTAGCCAAACTAATGCGGAAGAACAAGCCCTAGAACCTGAAAGTCAATGTACCAAAACTCTACTAACGACAATTCTAAGAACAAGGGGTACAACCCCGAAACTAAATAAACACCTTAAACAAATAGTCTGAGTCCAAAAAGATTGGACTTAAACAAGAAAGATCCATGGCAGCCTGAAAGAACTGGTTTACGCTCGAATTTGAACACGCTCAATAGTCACCTAACTGAGGTCTATGAATAGCCGCCTGAAGATGCGCTGTACTCAACAAAGAACAAGCAAGTACAATATCAGTACATAACCACATTGTAATGGTAGGATCACGCGGCTATCCCCATAAGTGAAACACATGCAAGTAACCACAACATTATAAAACAGGAATATACCAAACATATACAATATTGGTCATCTTTTACGAATCAATGTAGCATTACACATTCTCAATAATACCCATTGGTTATCATTTTAAAGCAACAAACAGTCTTTCAACCTCAATCACCATTAGATATGAATGTAATCATCACAAGTAGATACACAACAAAATTCAATGGTCCTCTCATGCAACCCAAACCCAAACTGTTAGTGTACTAGTTTGTGGTACCCGATCCAATGTTTATGTTGGAACGTGGCAACCAATTCCATATTTATGCCGAAACGTGGCAACCAATCCAGTTAGTGTGTTGAAACGTAACACCTAATCCATTCAACAAACCACAATCACAATCACAATGTATATTCTCACAATCATACAACAAGAGGTGATTCATGGCATACAATTATTAAATTATCCTCATTTACGATTAGGGTGATCAATAATGCAACATTTGCATACATACATGCATTATAATGACTAATTACAATCATATATCACACCAACATGAAATCACAACCATCACCTACCTCGAATCCAAGCTTGAATCCCCTAAGGCACTTGAATCTTTCCTTTTCGGATTATTTCCGTTTGTTCTAGGTGTACAACCAATTAATATACGCAAGGATCAACAATCAAAGGTCTAATTATCCAGATTATAACAAACTCAATAACCCTAGATCATACCCAAGATTATAATACCCAGATTAGGGCATTTTCACCATAATTTCCAGATCAAAACCCTCCCCTATTGATAATCACCCACGAATTTACATTCTACGGATCGAAAAATGGATTCGGGGAGTTAAAACCTTACCTTTAGCCTCAAGATTGGTGGAAAACTATCAAGAAAGCACATGGGGTCGTCTCCTAGCTCTAAAAGTCGAAACTTGCAGAATAAAACAATTTTGGGGTTTATTTTCAACTTAAATCGCGACTGTCCCGCTATGGCGGCCCCCAACCCACCACAACGTTTGCACGGAAACAGAATGTCGAATTAAGAGCTTCAAACCCCCATTTCACTACACACCTTCATCCCACGACACCCAAAAAACACCCGTTCACGCTAAGATCAATTCTGGGAGTTATACTCGCCCGAATTCAATTCTGTAAAGTCGTACGGGTTCCTTAGAATCTTAGCTATGTACTCATGCAATCAATTTCATTATTACACTTATCATTCATTACCATATTTCCCTAGACTCACCTGACTCTGATTTCATCCAAATCTAGACTAGGCTAGGAAATTCCAAGTTACTATTCAAAAGTATTTCTGGTCTAATTCTTTCCCCATTAGCTTTTCACTAATGACGAAATCAGGTCATTACAATAGATATCAATTTACCCATCACTCGTCCCCCAAGTGATCAACTAGGAAAGACTGGCTAAAGTAAGGGTAGAGTAGTATCTGAATCGTCAAATTATTGGGGATACTTGTCTCGCGTGTCCTTCTCAGTTTCCCAAGTAGCTTCCTCAACCGAACGATGCTTTTAGCTCTTAAGCATGATAAAATTCAAAACCAATACTCTCTACAATTAGAAGTGAACCTGAACCAACCAACACACACTCATATTACTCAAACAATCATAGTTCTTATCAACATCTCCTTCTCACAACATAAATTCCCATGAGCTTAAGTTATAACAATTTGATCTTTAGACATCAGATACTCATCGAGGGATATGTCAAAGCATACAAACCCTCTAACAACACTATCTAAATGCTAGATTTAGCTATTGTGATTTTATATTACCCTTAAGAACAGTAGAATTGGACCTAATGATCTCCATATTCAACCACACGTAATCATTACATGACCTCGAGTTAATATGAAAATTAAGATTGTCGAACAATCATAAATACGCGTGGTAGCTCTTCTATAAATTCTCATAAGCAAGGTGGTACCTGTAGAACCACTAAAATACTTTAACAACTCCAAGACAATACCAAATATGTCATTCGAAATAACCAAATCTTCCCAATCTTTCCACTTAACCAAGAGAATATCGCATGATCAGTACACCTGATCCACCACTAGGGATCCACCCACAAAGGTGAAAACACAAGTGATGATTGCTAGTGAATCATACTCACAATACTAACAACCATCATAAACACTCCGACCATTTAACTTATTATAAACCAACACTTTTAAATGAACATTTCTTAGGTACTTAACAATCAATAGTAATAAACTTTACGACTCAACCCAGGTGTAAGTCCTTTCAAATGCTCAATACCGGATACAATTGATCATTTCCCACATTGCCAATTCATATCTTGAGAAATATATCACCACGAATGTAGATTTATAATTAAAAATCTGAATTGTAAATTCAATCATATAACACAATCCCCTTATCTATCAACATTAGCTTATAGCTTCAAGATTTTTATGAATTTATGGATCTTTGCTTATCATTGATCACATCTCCATCGATCTTACAATATCTTTCGCTAACATTTCAATCATACTCATTACTAAACTCAAAAAAAAAAACCCCTTATCATCACACTCGAGCTAATGTTTGTACACCCCTTTCTCAAGTCATTTCCAATAGTTTTTAACCAATCTGACGACTTGTGACACTATTACCATAGCCACATCAACACGAAATAAATCACGCGTCTCTGAACCCAATTATCTACCCCTCTGAAGATATCTATTTAGCCTTTGCAATCAAATAAAATATTCTTGCTCTTGCCTCTCTCGGAAGGCTGTATTGCATCCCACTATTTTTCTTCATCATGACTCTAGCTCTTTTAAATTCTATTCAAGTGGTGTCCCACCATCTCTTAAAACTTTCCATACAATCACGTTACTTACCAAATATTAGAAAACCACAACCTTAGATACTCACAAGTCGTAATTACTGTACAAATTTCGCTTAACCAACAATCTTGTTATATCTTTGCATCCCGTCACAATCCACCACTAACTCTTATTACCATTATGCTCTGTTAGCCCTGGCTATAACTACGAAGTCAACATTTTCATCAACACGACACCTCAAACTTAGGTATACTCATCAAATTAAAAGGATTAACCCAATTGCTATACACACTTTCTTACTAAAATATTCAAATTCCTTCACCCAAGTATACTCAATGGGACTTTCTTTATCCATAAGCTTGTGATTCCGGTATTAATCCACTCATTTATGGCTTAAGATAAAATCACCAATCCTCATACTACCATCCTTCTTCTTAATAAATAAGACAGGAGCACCCCATGGGGAAGCACTAGGACGGATGAATCCTTTATCAAGAAGCTCTTGGATTTGAGCCTTAAGCTCTCTCAAATCTACTGGAGCCATGCGATAAGGATGGATGGAAATGTGGCGAGTATCCTGTTCCAAGTCAATGAAGAAATCTATATTTCTATCTGGAGGCATACCAGGCAAATCAGTAGGAAACACTTCTCAAAATTCGGACACCACAGGAAATAGACTCAATAGATAGAGACTGAATCTCCACATCTCGAATATGAGCCAAATAAGCCAAACAACCAGGCCCTACTAGTTTCCTAGCCCGAATGGAGGAAATGATCTTAGCTTGCTTAGGCTTGTACACCCCTTCCTACTCTAACTTTTCCCTTTCCAGAATTTCTAGAGTTACAGACTTAGTATTACAATTAAGCACAGCATAATAGGGGGATAACCAAGTCATGCCTAAGATTATATCAAAGTCAATCAAATCCAAAATCATCAAATCAGCCTAAGTCTGAAAACCCATAAACAAAATAGGACAAACACGATAGACATGGGTGACTATGACAGACTTTCCAACTGGGGTAAAAACATGGATGGGGGCATCAAGTATATCACAAATCATAGCAAATTTTGAGGCAAAACGCACAGACAGATAAGAATAAGTAGAACCCGGATCAAACAACACATTAGCCATCCGGTCACAAACAATAATAGTACATGTGATCACTGCATCTGACCCCTCAACCTCGATCTTTCCCGGAAAGGCATAAAACTAAGCCCTATCATCTTGACGGGCAACCTCATTGCCTGGATGCACTGCTCTTCTTCCCGCATTACCATTTCCCCAGCCTCCATGGCCTCGCTGATTTCCTCCTCATATGTCAGGTTCTTCACAATTGTAACACACTTAATAACTTAACCAAGTAAGCATTGTTGCTATTGTAGTAGTCGTATCATGACTCTTTGTTATACCATCAATCCAGGAACTCGAAGTATAGCTTCTAACCTTAATTGTTGAACATTGATTGGATTGCAGGGGTTAGTTCAGATTCGATTCAGATTCTATAAGGAGACCTAGGAAAAATAGAGGAGGTTCTGTCTCGCCCTATCCCGCTTTGGCGGCCTCGCGCTGGCGGAAAAATCCTGCCGCAGCGGCTCAGACGGAAACAGTACCCAGGCAATAAATTTTTCTGGGGTTTTTCTCTTTTCTAAATCTCCCAACAGTTTTCAGCTTTACTAAGCAATTTAGGATAATCCTCTGAACTAGGATAATAATTGTCTACCTGAGTCAATCCAACGATACACAATCCAACTCATTCTCATTAATTCAACACCACAAACCACACATCTCCAGGATACACCCAGACACTCACGTGGTTATTACTCAAGCGCAATATACGTTCAGATCTTTCTTACGAATCGCCTCGTACATTATCTAGACACTTGCATCGAACTTAGTCGTGACCTTCTTTTCACACCAAGTTTTACGATACTCAGTGGTTACAACTTGCATAGTTTTAATCAATTCAACCAGCATATTGCACATATCAAAATTCAGACCCACACTTATTGTGCACATGATCATATCATCACATCCAAGAAAATACAACTTCCACATTCATAGTAAATTCAGGCAACAAGGAACACACATTCACAGTTTTCAAGTTACAAGTCACAGACAAGACTGATTTCTTAATTAGTTTGTTCCATAGATGACCATTACCGGTCTCCAGTACAAGATAAAAATTTAAACTGATGCACCTTTCAACTGGTCAAAAGATCATTTATTCGAGGCAGTGGATACTTGTTTCAAATGGTGACCCTATTGAACTGTCGGTAGTCTATACACATCCTCTTTTGCGAATGATGGTGTTACCACTTTTGTTGCTCTATTTCGGACCATAGAGTAAAGGAGGAATGATACCAATTTGTATCACCCAAATACCAATTGGATTTAGGTCATAGCTCGAAGGAGAAGAAAAAGGTGAGTTTTTCTTAAAGTCCTATAGCCTCTTGAAGAAAAGTACAGACGTCTTCGTACCGTCCGCAAGACTCTACTAGACTAGTTTTGGTACAATGAGATCAACGAACCTAGGGCTCTGATACCAACTTTGTCACGACCCAGACCGTCGTGATAGGCACCACACTAACCCTTCGGTGGGAGAACCATTACTACAACCCAGACTAATCAACTTAACCTAAAACAATGTATTTAAAAATACGGAAGCAGGTTTAAATGACTAAAGAAATACGGAGTTTCCATAAACTCCAAAGATTTAAACAAACTAGCCAAACAAATGTGGAAGAACAATCCCTAGAACCTGAAAGTCAATGTACCAAAATTCTATGACAAGTCTAAGAACAAGGGGTACAACCTCGAAACCCAAAAAAGTAGACTCAAACAAGAAAGATCCATGGCAGCCTGAAAGAGCTGGCTCACCCTTGAATCCGAACACGCTCAATAGTCACCTAGCTGAGGTCTATCAATAGCCACCTGAAGATGCCATGTACTCAATAAAGAACAAGCAAGTGCACTATCATTACACAACCACAGTGTACTGGTAGGATCACACGACTATCCCAATAAGTGAAACACATGCAAGTAACCAAAACATTATTAAATAGGCATATACCAAATATATACAATATTAGTCATCTTTTCAGTATCAATGTAGCATTCCACGTTCTCAATAATACCCATTGGTTATCATTTTAGAGCAACAAACAGTCTTTCAACCTCAATCACCATTAGATACGAACATAATCATCACAAGTAGATAAACAACATAATTCAATGGTTCTCTCACGGAACCCAATTTAATGGTCCTCTCATGGAACCCAAACCCAAACTGTTAGTGTACTGGTTCGTGGTACCTGATCCAATATTTATGCCGAAACGTGGAAAATGATCCCATATTTGTGCTGGAACGTGGCAGCTGATCTAAGTTAGTGTGTCAGAATGTAACACCTGATCCATTCAACAAATCACAATCACAATGTATATTCTCACAATCATAAAACAAGAGGTGATTAATGGCATACAAATATTCAATTATCCTCATTTACGATTAGGGTGATCAATAATGCAACATTTGCATACATTCATGCATTATAATGAGCAATTACAAACATATATCACACCAACATGAAATCACAACCATCACCTACCTCGATTCCAAGCTTTAATCCCATAATGCACTTGAATATTCCCTTTATGGATTCTTTCCGCTTGTTCTAGGTCTACAACCAATTAATATACGCAAGGATCAACAATCATAGGTCTAATTATTCGGATTATAACAAACCCAATAACCCTAGACCAAAACCAAGATCCTAATACCCAGATTAGGTCTTTTTCCACCATAATTTCCAGATCAAAACCCTCCCCCATCGATAGTCACCCACGAATTTACATTCTACGGATCAAAAAATGGATTCGGGGAGTTAAAACATTACATTTAGCCTCAAGAATGGTGGAAAACTGCCAAGAAAGCACTTGGGGTCATCTCCTAGCTCTCAAAGTTGAAACTCGTAGAATAAAATGATTTTGGGGTTTATTTCTGACTTAAATCGCAACTGTCCTGCTATGGCGGCCCCCAGCCTGCCACATCGGCTTGCACGAAAACATAATGTCGAATTAAGAGCTCCAAACCCCCATTTCACAACACACATTCATCCCACGACACTCAGAAAACACCCGTTCACGCTAAGATCAATTTCGGGAGTTCTACTCATCATATTCAATTTTGTAAAGTCATACGCGTTCCTTAGCATCTTAGCTATCTACTCATGCAATCAATTTCATTATTACACTTATCATTCATTACCTGATTTCCCTAGACTCACCTGACTTCGATTTCATCCAAATCTGAACTAGGTTCGGAAATTCCAAGTTACTACTCAAAAGTTTTTCAGGTCAAATTCTTTCCCCATTGGTTTTTCCCTATTGACGGAATCAGGTCGTTACAGATATCCGTTAGAAATTAACTTATTTTAAATACAATACGTTTGGAATCAAATTTGAAATCAAATCAAAAGGAAAGACAAGGAAAATAAAAAAGAGTAAATAAAATCAATAGAAAAATAAAACAGAAAAAACAATGAATGAAGGTAAAAAAATGTTTAGATACAAGGGAAAAAAAAAATATGTGTATTAACTTAATTTAAATACAAGATAAAGAAAGTACGAATATTTTTTTAAAAAGAATAAAAAATTAAAAAATAAAATATTTACACACGTGACAGTCGCCTGTGTACAAACACAACCAACTTGAGTGGTGAAAGGTGACACATCAGCACAAAAGGTGGACAAAAATAAGAAAAAATGAGTTCAAGGGGGTAGTTGGACCCTAATTAAGTTTAGGTGTGTCTGTGGGATTTCGGTCATAGTCTAAGGGGATACTTGTGCCTTGTCCCAAAAAGAAATTGATTATTCCTATGAATTTGATTCGTGTACAATTTAAATGAGTTGTTTACTAAATTGTTCGATGCAACTCTTTAAAATCTTACTTATTAAATTTCAATGAAAAAATGTTAATTAATGTATGCCTTTTGATTTTCTTCTGCAATCTTGCATTAACACGAGAAAATGGCTTTTTCATTATAGTAAATTTTTATCCCAAATACTTGAACTAGTAATTGGGTACATATGTCCGTTATAGTAATTGCTATTTGAGTCCCACGTTTGTTTGTTATTTATTTTTTTAATTTGCTATATATAATTAAGAAGGTAAAACAGTTAAAGATTTTCCTTATTTACACAATGTATCGCGCGATGCGCAGATGATATTAAGTATTATTTCTAATTGTTTTAGATTGTAGTGTCTTATTCAAGTAGGTTAAATCATAGTACTTTTCAAAAAATCCAACCATTACTTGACTTAATATAATCAAGAGCTCTTCTTATTAATATAAAACATATATATTTAATTATTTTATGTAATTATATTTTTCTCTTTGAAAAAATAATTTTCATTTTATTGTTCACATCTCTTCGATTTCAAATTTATGAACCACAATATGTGTTTTATCTAAATACTTCATTATGTTAATCTATTTTTTATCAATAGTGTAATATGTGTATTATCTAAGTACTTATTTATAAATTAAAAAATATTGCAGGAAAAAAATATACTATATCAACTTCGAATTGAAACATAATATATTCCTATAATGGTTAATCTATACAAATTCAATAATGAAATATGGAAAAATCAATTAAATAGAATTGAAAGCGATTAGATTGATTGTTCTTTATCCTTGAATTTTTCAGTTAAATTGAAGTGAATCTAATTTTTATGAACAGTGAAATATGTGTATTATCTAAATACTTATTCATCAATCAAAAATATATCAAAACGATCTATCACAACATTTTAAAATTGTCATATCATTTATATTATTTTTTATTTCTAATTTCTTCAATACTTAAATTGTGATTTATTTGAGGCTATTTATTTTCTATTTATATTCAATTTATAATACTCTTACACATAAAAATAATTTAAAAGGTGTTGACATAATTATTTAACAGGTTTCTAAAGTTAAAGAAAATAAAAGAAGTTTCGAATCTCATTTTTAATAATTTTAATATCATAAATATTGTTTTCAGTAATTTACCCGTTCATGTCTTTATTTGTATTCTTTAAAACAAATAATATATTAATATTCAAGTATGCCAAGTGTGTAATTTAGTATTTCTCTTTCGTTTGGTCCATCCATTTGATATGTTTTCATAATGAAATAATTCTCCGTCTTCCATCCATTTGATCATTTCAATTTAACAAAATACAAAATGAAGTTAAAAGAATTTTTTTTGACAAATTAAAAAATATTAATCATGAATAATTTGTACATATGCATTATTACTACTTCGTTTTAAACATTCATTCAAATCTTTATAGATAGGCAAGATTCGATAGTAGAGCTTTTCTACGCGTTGTTTGGTATCAGGATAAGTTCACCGTATTTAATTTCATGTTAATAAGTTAAGCTTGATCGATGCCCTAATCACAATAGTAGAGAATGATATGAACATGCATATACCTAATGAAGGTTCGTGTTTGAGATTTATAAGAACATTTTTGTGAGGAAAAAACAATCGATCCAACAATGAACGTGCTTCATTCACCCATAAATTAATCATAATGCAACAATCAAAATATTTAGCATCAATTTCTCCCCATCTTACCATACATAAAAAAGATGAAGATTGCTTATAATCTTCTTTGCTTTTCTTTAGTGGTTAGATATCATGTTCCAAAAAGGGGAGTACTCTATGAGTCTGATGCCTCTTGTTGCCTCTTGTTTGTCCCTGCATAGCAAGAAATACACAAAACAAACAAAGCAATAAACATATGAAGAGTTAGCGAAGAGTAAAATATTATCCGAATAGTGCTATAAACATGGCATTAATAATTTTTTCGATTTGAAATTATTTAACTGAAATTTTGAAACGATTGACAAAACGTGTCTATCCATTACTTTCAAATTCTACATAACTATTTGGAAGTTCTAAAATATTATCCGAATGTGATGGAACCAAAAAATTGTTCTACTTTTGTTATTTTTTATTTATCTTTTTATGTTGAAACTTTATCACTCTGTAACTTCCAATTATAAATTTTTTTATTTATCTTTTAAAATCTTTAAAAACAGTTTTCAATTTTGAAAGGAACAAAAAAGAGTAAACAATGGTCATTTCTAAAAAATTTTAAAAGAGTCCAAAACGTAAAAATATATATACAATTATCTTTTTATTAGTTTTAATTTTCAATTTCAATTTTTATTTTCAAGATAAGTTAAATCTTCAAATTTTGAATAATGTATAAGCTAAATTATAAAAATAAATAGAAAATAGAAACGGTAATATAAAATGTTTCAAAAAATGAAGAACTGAATAAGTAATTCAGATTAATTTTAAATAAAGATTTTAAATTAATTCTTTTTAATGTTTTTTTGTGATGCTGACACGTGTCACTTTTTCCTCTCCTATTATATATAGATAGATAGATAATTAATCTATATTTTAGGTAGTTGAATTGCTCCATCACAAATGATTTTTAAAAAGTGTATATTTAAGGACTTGCTATAATCGAATATGTCCATGTAAAAGTATTATATGATTTTTAACATGGTTGATATCATAAGTAATACTATTTATAAACTGAATATAAATGAATATGTATGGAACAAAATAAAGAGAATAATTTTCCCCTTCCAGTATTTTTTATCTTGTGATACAATATTTGAATTTTAAAAATGGGAATTGTTCCATACACTCCTTAGAAACTACTAGTAGAACTGGTAAAAAAAAAACCTAGAAATAAAACAAGAGAAGAAAAATAATATTTGAATCATAAACTTTGACAAATAATTAATTAAAAGAAAATTAAAGTGCCTTTGCATATACAATAAAGAGTAATAATTTATGTACAATTAAATCGCACAAAGTTATACACTTCGGATAGCAATCAATTTCAACACGAACCTATATAAAAAAAAATAAAAATGAAAATGTTAGAAAATGTATATCAAGATACACCTAAATAAAGAAATTCAAAATAAAAAATTAGGACATATATACGTATTAATATATTATGGAGAAGTTCTATTTATACAAAAGATCATTAAAACCTATAATATATGTAAAAGATTGCAATTTTTTCTTTACTTCATTATAGTTCTTACAAAATATACAAGATAATTTTTATATTAGATTGGAGGGTGAATTATACAGATAAAATTAAGATATAAAACAATAAGGGTAATACTTTGTTGACCCATTTTTTCATTTGGAGATTTCATAGTCATACAAATATAGACATATTTGTTCCTTATTTTTTCACCATATCTCGAGACTCAAAGGTTATTTTCTCTCTTTATCTTTCATTTTAATAGATGATAGCCTTCCTTTAGCAAAATATATGTGAAAAATTAAAGACAAAGAAAGAAAAACACCTTTGAATCTCGAGATATGGTGAAACAATGAGGAGCAAATTAAATATGTTATATTTATAGGACTATAAAATCTTCAAATGAAAAAAATATGAAAAACATAATAGTATCTTTATCTTTTTATTTCTTCAATGTATTTGTATAATTCACCCTCAAATCATATGTAAAAATTGTCTTTGTATATTTGTAAGAACTATAATAAAGTAAAGAAAAATTAGCAAACTTTTTACATATACTATAGATTTTGATGATCTTTTGAATGAATAAAATTTCTCCATAATATTAAGTACCTATGTCCTAATTTTTTATTTTGAATTTCTTTATTTAGTTGTATCTTGATATACATTTCCTAACATTTTCATTTTATTTTTTATATAGGTTCGTGTTGAAATTGATTGTTATCCGAAGTGTATAACTTTGTATGACTTAATTGTACATAAATTATTACTCTTTATTGTATATGTAGAGGTACTTTTATTTTCTTTTAATTATTTATCAAAGTTTATATTTTAAACATCACTTTTCTTCTCTTATTTTATCTCTTGGTATTTTCTTACAAGTTCTATTGCGAGTTCTGAACAATCCATGGAACGATATCCATTTTTTTAATTCAAATATGTTATTACAACATATAAAAATATCAAAAAGGGAAAAGTTATAACCAAAGTGGAAAAAGAATAAGGAGAAAAAAAATCAATTTAAAAGATTGGGTACATATTTTTACCAACTTCTTTAATAGTTCCAGCAAATCTAGCTAGCTATTAATCACACATGCATGCAAGAATTCAGAAATTTTATAGAGTTATCAACAACAGGAAAACGCATCGTTAATACTGTCAAAGTATATACTCCAAACATCAAGATAAAAACTAAGCAGATTAAGTCACATGAGAACCCGAAAGCTAGGATATAAACAAAAAAGGAAGGAGAGCAGCATACACACGCATAAAAGTATGCCCTTAGAAGAGCGTCATTACAATTGCGCGCTTTAACAAAGTTATTTCAAACATCAAGATAAAAACTAAGCATATAAGTCATATGAGGATTCAGAAGCTATGATATAAACATGAAAGTAAGGGGAGCATCAGACATATATACATAAGAGTATGCCCTTAGAAGGGAGTCATTACAAATGCATTAACAAAGTTTTTACTAATATATATTAGCACACAAAAACTTTCACCAAAGAGTTAGGGGTACAACGTCATCTTTAACATTCAAGCATGGTGGCCAATACAAAATCCAACTAGAATTGGGAATGAAGCACAAAATCAGTTGACACATTACAAAGATAGGTCAGATCTAAATGGGGTAAGAAACAAAAGCAAAAATGAGGAAGATTAATCTGTGGTCTCTTTGCGAACTTCTGACGACTACCTCCATGAACTCCAAGCATCGATGGAAAACACATTACCTCCTAATCAAAGGCATGTGAAGGTCAAATGGCAAGGAATGAGCAAGAAAAGAAGGAGAATGAAGGAAGAACGATTACCTCTCAGTAGTGAATGTTCTTGTGTGTGATGTAGAAGACAGAGAAGAAGAGCTACAAGACAGAAACAAAACAAAAGGAGGTGGCAAAGCATGAGGTTCTAGCGGCTGTTGGAAGGAAACATCTCAAAGACAAGATTGGAAAAGAAAAATGAGAAAGAGGCGGATATTGTTAGGTTATTTTCCTTATTTTACATAGAGGGTTCATTGTGGGCTGTGCTCCTTGTTTTACAATTATTTTGTTTTTTTTTTTGTTAATTTTTTGGGCCAATTGGCTAGACTGATATGTATTACATTGATTTAAAATAGCCCAACATGCCACCAAAAATTTGAGCAAAAAAGAATTCCAGAACACCCACAAATATAAAGGAAAATAAGATAAATAAAAATAACTATAATATGAATAGAAAATGACTTTATTAATCTAGGAAAAATTATAAATGTACTTCAAACCAAGTAAAGTAATTATAGAAGATAACACAATGAAATATATAAATATATTTCAAATCAAGTAAGTAGTTATACAAGATAACTCAGCGAAATATTTCAAATCAAGTAGAATACACACTATAATGAAATTAAATTTCAAATGCCATAAGTTAGCACTTCAGTGTGTTTTAATATAGGGAAAATTTTCAGATATACCACCAAATTTTGAAAAAAGGCTCATCTATATCATCTTTTAAAAGTTAAGCTCATCTCTGCCATTATCTTTCAACAAAGTATAAATTTATGTCATTATATTTATCTCTCTCTCTCTCCCTATATATATATATATATATATAATTTTACAACAACCTTTTTTCCACATCACTTCTTATTAGATGTACACATCACCAAATTTAAAATAGCTTACCCATAACCCATTTGAAATTAATACCTGAGTTACTCAAATGGGTACAATTAGGATGAACCGGTTTAATTTGGTGGCATGGACCTCTAATAAGAGGCCACATGGAAAAATTATAGTGCAAAACCATCTATATTTTCAGTTAAAAAATAATGACATAAATGGACACTTTGTGAATGACAATGGCATAGATGAACACAACTTTTAACGACTGACATAAAAGAGACTTTTATCAAAGTTCAATATCATATTTCACCTATCAATAAAAGTGCAGGTTTCAAGGTTAAAGCATATAACCTCTTTAGGTATATGAGGAGGTAACCAAAAGAATCAAATGTACACAAAAACAAATATGATATATAGCCACAAAATTATTAGTTACGACATCAAATTCGTCACTAATTATTCATTTTTAGTGACAAATTTTATTTTTCGTGCTTAAATATATCAGACACATACTTTTAGTGACGAAACATAAAAACTCATAGCAAAGTTTTGTCCACTAAAGTTTCCCAACAAAAAATTAATTGGCGTCATTTGTTAAGTAGTGTTAGTCACGAATTTAAAGTTATCGGTGACACATTATTCCGTCACTAATAATGTATCTAATTCATGATAAATTATTTGTTGTCTTAAAATTTATTAATTTTTGGACACAAAAAAATTTCATCCAAAATAATATGTTGTTACAATATTGACAAATTAGAGTTTGTACTTAAATATTATAAGTTTAGGCTATAAAAATAGATTTAATTATGACATTTATTTTCGTCACTAATAATATAAATAATTGGTGACAAAGATTATATTATCTCTAATCAATCTGTGATTTACTGACAACAAAAAAATTGTCACAAAATATGTAAGGTGTTAAATAGCGACGACTTAAAATTTGTAGTGAATAATTCAACTATTTTCTATGAAAAAAATTCATAACTAAATATAATTTTTTTTGCTACAATTGTTCATAATTACAAGTGACAACTTACAAAAAGAATAATACAAGTGCTTCATAGGAAATAGACAAAGTCCATTCGTTAATTGGCGAGTGAAAATATTAAAACCAATGAATTCGATCGATTTTGTAAAAATGAAAAAGTTCAATTCATCAATTTTCTGAAATTACGCAATTATAAAATACATCATTTGAAAAATACAATCCAGGTTATAAGTATTGTGAATGGGGTACGGTTCTACCACTAGATCGCTAATATTTGTTGGTTTAACACTTTTGTTTTTTATTTGATACACTTTCATTGATAAAGACGATAGAAAAAATAATTTTTCAAGTCTTGATGCTATTTTTTGTGCGTGTATTGATTTCTGATTGGTAAACTGCACAGACTAAGTCGATTTATTTGCTTTTGTCTAAAAATATGTACATATTTAATAGTAATTCCACATACGTACGTAGAGAAACTATACAAAGATAGCATCGACTTACAAACTTAGACTTTGCAAAGGTGCAAAATATTTCATGAATTTCTATTAACTTTTTCCATCAGTGTGATTGAAATAATTAAAAAAATGAAAGCACAAATGAAAGGAATGAACCAACTAGGATTTCAAATATATTATGATGAAGTACTATAGTTATGGGTATCGATGTTTTTTTCAAAACAATTGATTACTGATCGAATTGAACCGATTATTCAATTTTTTTAATAAAATTGAAAGTTTAATTTTATATAAATTTATAATTGTACTAAATAATTTTTAAAATTTATAAAAATAAATAAATAAAATGAAAGAATCATACTAAATATATTTAAAGATATTTTTAAAAATATACAATTTAATTAAAATATAATCTACATTTGAATGAATTGTGGGTGGTAAATTTGATGCATTTGTGTATGTGTATAAATAATCATATAATATATTATATCTACGGAAGTTAAAAATAAAATAAAAATGAGACACAAGAGAGAGTTGATCGGATGGTAAGCACTCCTCACTTCCAACCTTAAGGTTTTGAGTTCTCGAGTCCCCAAGAAAGTATAATGTGGGAGCTCCTGGGAGGGGTTAAAAAAAATTGAGATGGTAGATAATATGAAAATTAACCTTGTTTATAATATAATAAATATGTCCCTAATTAATACATTTAAGAACAAAATAATTTTTTGTATATAAAATATAGTCATTAGTGATGAAATTAGATTTTGTTCAACTACGAAATACATATCACTTTAGAGACAATTGATGTCATCACTGATTGAAGTAAAATAATTAGTGACGATATAATTTTGTCGGTAGTAACAACCTTTTTAGTGAAAAAGCATAGTATTAACTAAAAAAAAAAATACTTTTTAGGACAAATAAATTTGTCACAAATGTTTAAGCATTTGGGGACTATTTTTCTCTTTGTAGTTAATATAATACTTTTACTAAATCATTTTTGTATACTTTTAGCGACACACATTTAGTGACGATTGATTGACGAATTATTTTTCGTCTCACAAGATTTTTAGTGACAAAATATGATTTATAAATGACGAAATTATTTGTCCCTGATAGTCAAATTTGTTGTAGTGGTAATTAGGTGAATACTACAAAAACATGCTGTTTTGAGGTTGTATTGTAATTGTAATGCATCATTTGCCATGTTTTCATGTTGCTAGTTTCAATTTCCAAGGCTGAATTGGAAACAAACCAGCCAACATGTTTAATTCAAGATTTTTAGAGTTACGACATCACCAAAACGAGATGGACTTTCCTCAAGTTGCTTACACTTGGTTAAAACCAAATGTTTGAGCTTAAGAAAAACATCGTCGTAGACGTACAATTATGAAATGTTGATGTTGTCCATATTTAAGTATTTGAGTTCAGGAAATTCTGAATCATTCACTTCCTATTGATTCCCTATGAAAGCTCCAGAAAGTAACCTTAGAGTCTACAACTTAGGCAGTTCTAGAACGATAGAAATTTCAGGTAGAATAAACTTGGACAAAGTCAATACCCTTAGTTTTGAGGGGAAATTGAACTCATGTGGAAGTTTAGTTGGATAGATGTTGAAACAAACTTTTGGAATATTCGAGCTAAGGTGACTTAGAAAATCTAATCTGGGAAAACCAACACACATTCCCTTCACTTCCTCTGAAACAAAGTGAGAGTGGGATGAAATTATTAATCATTAGTTACTACAATAGTTAGTTATGATAATAGTTATTGTTTTAGAGTATCAATAAAAGACTCCCCCTATTATTTATGAGTATATATAAGTAGCAGTTAGTGTCCTTAAGTTTAAATGTAGGTTGTTCAGTTGTTTTTATCTGTTGTATTTAAAGTTTGGGTACTAAATGAATAAAATTATCTTTCGACTATTTTTTTTTCCATTTGATTTTATATGGTATTCGAACCATCACAACCTCTAATGAGTAAGATCCTTTTTTTATTTATTTTCCCATCTATGGTTGCTTCTATAGAAACAATCCCTTCGGTTGTTACTTCTGGTGATCTATGGTTGCTTCTATAGAAACAATCCCTTCGGTTGTTACTGCTTCCAACAACACTGCTTCTATTGCTTTCTCTATCGTTCATGTGGTACAATTCAATCTTACATCTCAGTTGTGTCACGCCCCGAGACTACCCCCGAGGCGCGGACACGGGACCGAGGATCACAAGTGACCCCAAGCTAACCCTGCTGACATGACATGAGCATACTAAGAATAATAATAACTGATGCGGAAGCTAATAATAAAGTAAATCTGAAATGATGGGAAATACCCATATACTAAAACTGAATATATCAAATCTGAGAGTTTAATACAAAAGAAATATCAAACTCGAAATACTAAGCTGAATCTAACTATGTCTGAAATAAGCCTCTAAACTGACTAGAAATGTTGGGACATTCCCCAACTAGATCAAGCAAAACTGAAACTAAAAGACTAAAATACCGAAAAGAAACTCATGACTATTGTCCTCGAAGAATGAGGACTCACCACTGATTCTGCTGAACTGGAGATCGAGAACTGATCTAAGTGTGATCTGGATGCTGAGAACCTGAACCTACATCACGAGAAGATGTAGCGGACGTATGCGTCAGTACTTGAACAGTACTGAGCATGCAGGATAAAGTAAAGCTGAAATAACATATAACTGAACAAAGCAATAAAGTAATGAAATAATATGCATAAGATGAGATACTAAATCTGAACTAACTGAATGCAATGACCAATTTATAACATGCTGACTGAATACTGAATGAACTGTAAATGTGGTCAATGCAATAGAGTCTGACTGAATTGTGGGAGCTACTAATAACCAACAATAAAACCACATGAGCTAAATGTGGAGTCCAATATATACGCCCGATCGAGAGGACCCAATATACCCGGCTAAAGGTATAGAGGAATACTGGCGTGATCACTAAATTATGCCCACGGAGGGGAGTTACACCTACGTGGCTCGTAGTTCTGGGACTATATGGGTACGCTAAACCCTAGACCAACTCGGTATTATGCTACTCCCAATAGATTAAGTGATTAACACATTATGACTGAATTTCTGTAATACTAGATAGTTCAAAACTGGACATGCAAAACTGAGAATGTAACAATTAATCTAATAATGATGCATTCATAAACTGAGGCATATATAACTAAATACTGAAATATCTGACCTAGTATGTGTAATTCAAGAACTAAATAAATACATAGCTAGGGTTCTGGAATTCATGCAATAAACTGAATATTAACATACTAATCTGATTCGGAACATATGTGTTACAAATTCATGATAATCTGCTGAAGTTCTAGAAACCCTAGGTCTGGTCATAATCATGGAATCAAGAATCTGACTGAATTCTATGGACCTAATGTGCAAAAGTAACCCACTAGTGAAATCCCACATACCTGGTGACAAATTACACAAAGAAATCCTTCGATTTTAGGGCTAGAACTGGAGGAACCTTGTTGCATTCTTGAACTAGGGTTCTTGACTTCTCTTCTCCTCTTATGCTCTAAATTTTCTAAGTTTGATTAATGATTTGACTTAGGTAAGTTCTAGTTATGTTTCTAGGCTTAAACTGACTAAAACCTCATAATTTAGGGTCTAAACGATGTAGCTTAGGGGTTAAATGAAATAGGAAAAGATCAAAAGACCCCTAACTTAACTGCTGTCGGACTGATCGACGGATGGGACCTACGAGACATCGTTCAATCTATGGTCCCTGCTGGTCGACTGTAGTTCGTGTCAAAGGCTGGGTAAATGAGTCTTGATCCACGGACACAGACCACGGACTGTGGTCTGATCTACGGACCGTGGGTCGAGACTTAGCTGATTTTCTAAGCTGGGTTTTAAGAGGGGTTGCAGTGGTGAACCACGGACCACCAGCACATGCCGTGGTCTGAACTTAGACCGTGGATAGCAACCGTGGGTTGCACCTGCAACTCTTCAAAATCTGCACTTTTTGGTCTGTTTCGGATACGGGGTGTTACATTATATCTCCCTTGGGACCATTTGTCCTCGAATGAAGACTAAACTAGCTGAAATGTAGGGAGAGGGCTGCAATCCCTACCACTAAATACTGAGAACTGAATTTCTGACTGAACTGAGTTCCAAGAACATGCAAATATGCTGAAAATGCAAGTACAAACTGAAGGAACATGATTCTAAGACTGAATGTACGCATGAATGACTGAAAAACTGAAGAGGAACTATTACCTCAAGCTGGAGTGGAATCGGAAGGAAAGAGGTGAGGATACTTGGCTTTCATGGCCGCTTCTACTTCCTAAGTAGCTCCCTCTACGAACTGACTCCTCCACCAAACCTTGACTGCAACAACTTCTTTGTTTCTCAACCTTCTAACTTGACGATCAAGAATCTCAACTGGTACATCCTCATAAGAAAGACTATCTTTTACAACAACAGTCTCTAATGGCACTACGGATGCTGGATCACCCACACACTTCTTCAAAAGTGAAATGTGAAAGACTGGATGCACTGTTGCTAAATCTGCTAGCAACTCTAACTCATAAGACACTATACAAATCCTTTTCAAGATCCGGTAAGGGCCTACATATCTGGGACTGAGCTTCCCTCTCTTGCCAAATCTCATCACCCCCTTCATAGGTGACACTTTCAAGAAAACCCAATCATCAACTTGGAACTCTAGTTCCCTTCTTCTCACATCTGCATAAGACTTCTGGCGACTCTGGGAAGTCTTAAGTCTATCTCTAATGAGTTGCACTTTCTCCATAGCATCAAGGACTGAATATGGTCCTATCAAGGCTGCTTCACCTACCTCAAACCAACCAACTGGAGATCTACATCTATGCCCATACAAAGCCTCATAAAGGGCCATTTGAATGTTGGAATGGTAACTATTGTTTAGGCGAACTCAATAAGAGGAAGGTGATCATCCCAACTACACTTGAAGTCGATCACACAAGCTCTCAAAATGTCCTCTAAGGTTTGAATGGTACGCTCTGCCTGACCATCCGTCTGTGGATGAAATGTTGTGCTAAGGTTAACCTGAGTACCAAGACCATTCTTAAATGACTTCCAGAAATGAGAGGTAAACTGAGGACCTCTATCTGAGATGATAGACAAAGGAACCCCATCACAATCTCATTAATGTAAAGCTTGGCGTAATCCTCCGCAGAATCTGTAGTCTTGACAGCCAAAAAGCGAGAAGACTTAGAAACCCTATCAACAATCACCCAAATGGAGTCATGCTGTCTGCGAGTACGAGGTAAACCTGTGATGAAGTCCATGTTGATCACTTCCCACTTCCAAGTAGGAATGTCAATCTCTTGAGTCATGCCTCCTGGTTTCTGATGTTCTTCCTTGACTTGCTGGCAATTGGGGCACTTAGCCACAAAGTTTGCTATATCTCTTTTCATACCATTCCACCAATAGACTTCCCACAGATCGCGGTACATCTTAGTGGAGCCTGGATGGATAGAGTATCTGGAGTTATAGGCCTCTGCAAGAATATGTTGTCTCAACTCACCTACATTAGGAACACACAATCTACCCTGATAGCGAAGTACACTATCTCCCCCTTGGGAGAAAACCCCCACTCTCTAATTCTGGACTGCACCCTTAAGCTCAAGCAAGATTAGATCACTATCTTTCTTTTCCTTAACCTCTACTACCAAAGAAGATTCTGCCCCATTTTGAACCGTTACACCACCATCTGATATGCTCATAAGATAAACTCCTAGGGGAGCAAGTCTGTGAACATCCTTTGCTAGCTCTCTTCTTTCTTCCTCAACATGTGCTACACTACCCATGGATAATCTGCTAACATCATTTGCTACTATATTCGCCTTACTCGGATGGTAATGCACGCTCATATCATAATCTTTGAGTAACTCAAGCCACCTTCTCTGGCGAAGATTCAACTCTTTCTGGGTGAATACATACTGGAGGTTCTTATGGTCTGTGAACACATCTACATGAACACCATACTAGTAGTGTCTCTAAATCTTGAGTGCAAACACCACTGCTACAAGTTTGAGGTCATGAGTCGGATAATTCTTCTCATGCACCTTAAGATGTCTAGAAGCATAAGCTATAACCTTACCTCACTACATCAACACACAACCTATGCCGACTCTAGATGCATCACAATAGATCATATAACCATCTGAACCCTCTGGTAGAGTTAAGACAGGAGCTGTAGTCAACCTAGTTTTCAGTTCTGCAAATCTTTTCTCACAATCATCTGACCACTGGAACTTAACCTTTTTCTAAGTTAACTTAGTCAATGAATAGGCTATGGATGAAAATCCTTCCACAAACCTTATGTATTAATTCGCCAGACCCAAGAAACTTCTAATATCTGTAGCAGAGGTAGGTCTGGGCCATTGTTTCATTGCTTCTATCTTCTGGGAATCTACTCGAATTCCTTCGCTAGACACAAAATGCCCAAGGAAAGCAACTGATTGTAACCAAAACTCGCACTTGTTAAATTTTGCAAATAACTGACGATCTTTGAGAGTTTGCAGGACAACTCTCAAATGACTCGCATGTTCTTCCTCATACCTAGAGCAAATGAGGATATCATCAATAAAGACGATAATGAACAAGTCTAAGTACTTCATGAACACTATGTTTATCAAATCCATGAAAGCTGTAGGAGCATTGGTTAGTCCAAATGACATAACTACAAATTCGTAATGACCATACCGAGTTCTGAAGGCTTCCTTCGGAATGTCACTATCTCTGACTCTAAGCTGATGATAACCTGATCTGAGGTCTATCTTTGAGAAATGACTAGCACCTTGAAGTTGGTCGAACAAGTCATCAATCCTAGGGATGGGATACTTATTCTTGATTGTGACTTTGTTCAACTACCTATAGTCGATGCACATTCTGAGAGAACCATCTTTCTTCTTTACGAACAACACTGGTGCACCCTATGGCGAAATACTAGGTCTGATGAAGCCCTTATCTAGAAGGTCTTTCAACTGCTCTTTCAATTCCTTAAGCTCAGCTGGAGCCATTCTACAACGAGGAATAGAGATAGGCGAAGAAGATCAATTCCAAAGTCGATTTCCCTTTCGGGAGGAACTTCGGGAAAATCATCTGGAAACACTTCTGGAAACTCATTAACCACAGGGACTGACTCAAGATTTGGGGTTTCGGAGCTTGAATCCTTAACCCGAACTAGATGATAGAGATAAAATTTAGAGATCATCTTCTTGGCCTTAAGGTAAGAAATGAACCGACCCATAGACTCTAAGCTACTACCCTTACATTCTAAGATTGGTTCTCTGGAAACTGAAAACGAACAATCCTATTTCTAAAATCGACTGAGGCATAACATGAATGTAACCAACCGATGCCTAGAATGACATCAAAGTCTACCATTTCTAACTCTACAAGATTTACTAAGGTGACTTTCTGGGAGACTGTGATAGGGCAATTTATGTATACCCATCTAGCTATAACTGGGTCACCGACTGGAGTAGAGACTGAGAAGGGTTCTGAAAGAGTTTATAGGCTAACACTGAATTGGACTGCTATGTAAGGAGTTACAAATGACAAAGTAGCCCCTGGATCTAACAATGCATAAACATCAAGATCAAAGACTCGTCACGTACCAGTGACTACATCAAGATAATCTTCCAGATCTTGACGAGCCTGAAGAACATACAACCTATTTTGGCGTTGTCCGCCACCTGTACCAGATGAGTTACCCTGCTGAGTCGGGCGACCTACTAGTGTTGCTGAAGTTGTAGATTGAGCTCTACCATTATTTCCTCCTTGACCCTGTCTAGAAGGACAATCCTTCAATCTATGACCAGACTGACCACACCCAAAACATCCTTCCTTACCTGCAAGGCACTCTCCCGGATGGTTCTTACTACATTTCGGGCAAGTTGGGTAAGTCTTGGTGCCTGAAACACTACCTTGAGACTTAGAGCCTGACGCCCTACCTTTCTGATTGTTACGGAACCTGGGGGATAGAACACTAGCTGATGAAGGGGCTGGAGTCGAAGACTTCTGCAAAAACTATGAGCGATTTCCACCATCGATTTCCATTGGAAATACTCGTAGTTACCTGTTCTTGCTTTCTTAGTCTCCTTAGCCTGTTCCCTAAGCTTATCACCCTCAACCTGTTGAGCGTGAGTCATAAGCTTAGCGATGTTCATATCTCCTAGTAACATAACATTTTTGCACTCTATTTTCACAAAATCTGACACTCTATACAAGAACTTATTCATCTGAACTCTGGAATCAACAACCATATGAGAAGCATATATAGAGAGTTGGGTAAACTTGAGCCTATACTCTTGGACCGTCATATTACCTTATCTCAGGTTCATGAATTCCTGTGCATTTGCCTCACTTAACTCTCTTGGGAAGAACCTGTCAAGAAAGGTTTCGCTGAAGCAATCCCAAGTAATAGGAGCAACATCTGTACCCATGTTCTATTTCCACTGAGTGTACCATATATGAGCCATATATTTTAGCTGGTAAGATGCCAACTCAACCCGATCATTCCCAGTGACTTCCATCACCTTAAAGATCTTCTTTATCTTATCCAAGAAATTCTGGGGATCTTCACCAGTCTGTGATCCTAAGAACTCAGGCGGATTCATCCTAACAAAGTCACGGACTCTCACTGCTGCTGATCCACCATTTGCATTCACAGGAGCTTGAACCCGCTGATTGTTCTGGTTGGCCACACTCTGAGCCAACATCTGAATGGCGTTCCTAAATTCTGCATTAGAAACTTCCTAATTTGGGACTGGAGGAGCTGTGTTTGCATTCCTGGCATTCATATTCCTAGCGTTAGCTCTACGAGGAGGCATGATCGCTGAAACGTAAAACGTCGAGTTAGAATGGAATTTAGATCATACCTTACGCACAATACTAGTAACAAGAAAATGAAGATTTCCTAAAACACTTTGTAGCCTCCCCCTCAATAGATGTGGTGCACTTCACACCCATGAAAAAGACTCTACTTAGTGCGGCTTTTCAGACATCCTAGGACACTTAAACCTAGTGCTCTAATACCAAGTTTGTCACGCCCCGAGACTACCCCCGAGGCGCGGACACGGGACCTAGGATCACAAGTGACCCCAAGCTAACCCTGCTGGCATGACATGAGCATACTAAGAATAATATTAAATGATGCGGAAGCTAATCATAAAGTAAAGCTGAAATGATGGGGAATACCCATATACTAAAACTGAATATATCAAATTTGAGTTTAATACAAAAGAAATATCAAACTCGAAATACTAAGCTGAATCTAACTATGTCTGAAATAAGCCTCTAAACTGACTAGAAATGTTGGGACATGCCCCAACTAGATCTAGCAAAACTGAAACTAAAAGACTAAAAATACCGATAAGAAACTCATGACTATTGTCCTCGGAGAATGAGAACTCACCACTGGTTCTGCTGAACTAGAGATCGGGAACCGATCTAGGCGTGATCTGGATGCTGAGAACCTAAACCTACATCACGAGAAGATGTAGCGCACATATGCGTCAGTACTTGAAAGGTACTGAGCATTCATGATAGAGTAAAGTTTAATTAACATTTAACTGAACAAAGCAATAAAGGAATGAAATAATATGCATAAGATGAGATACTGAATCTGAACTAATTGAATGGAATGACCAATTTATAACATGCTGACTGAATACTGAATGAACTGTAAATGTGGTCAATGCAATAGAGTCTGATTGAACTGTGGGAGCTACTAATAACCGACAATAAAACCACATGAGCTAAATGTGGAGTCCGATGTATATGCCCTATCGAGAGGACCCAATATACCCAGCCAAAAGTATAGAGGCATGCTGGCATGATCACTAAATAATGCCCACGGAGGGGACTTACACCTACGTGGCTCGTAGTTCTAGGACTATATGGGTACACTGAACTTTAGACCAACTCGGTATTATGCTACTCCCAATATATTAAGTGATTAACACATTATGACTGAATTTCTGTAATACTGGATAGCTCAAAACTGGACATGCAAAATTGAGAATGCAACAATTAATCTGATAATGATGCATTCATAAACTAAGGCATGTTTAACTAAATACTGAAATATCTAACCTAGCATGTGTAATTCAAGAACTAAAGAAATACATAGCTAGGGTTCTGGAATTCATGCAATAAACTGAATATTAACATACTAATCTGATTTGGAACATATGCGTAACAAATTCATGATAATCTGCTGAAGTTCTAGAAACCCTAGGTCTGTTCATAATCATGGAATCAAGAATCTGACTAAATTCTATGGACCTAATGGGGGAAAGGAACCCACTAGTGAAATCCCACATACCTGGTGACGAATTCCACGGAGAAATCCTTCGATTTTAGGGCTGGAACTGGAGGAACCTTGCTGCATTCTTGAACTAGGGTTCTTGACTTCTCTTCTCCTCTTACGCTCTAATTTTTCTAAGTTTGATTAATGATTTGACTTGGGTAAGTTCTAGTTATGTTTCTAGGCTTAAACTGACTGAAACCTCGTAATTTAGGGTTTAAACGACGTAGCTTAGGGGTTAAACGAAATAGGAAAAGACCAAAAGACCCCTGACTTAACTGTTGCTGGAGTGATCGACGGACGGGACCTACGGGACATTGTTCAATCTACGGTCCGTAGATTGGAGTCGTCGATTGAGTCTTCTCAATAGGGCTCCACTAAAATGAACATAACTTTTTACTCGGAAGTCGGATTTTTGCAAACTCGGTGGCATTGGAAAGAGGATTAAATTTTCTATCATATCATAGTTCATGGGATATATAATTCATTTTTTGCTAAGATATATGACCATTTGAAGTTGACCCAATCATAATTTTCATCTAACTGGCTGCTGACCCTCACTTACGGTCAGACCTACGGACCGTAGATCGAATGACGGTCCATACTGGTCGGTCGTAGTTCGTGTTAGAGGCTGGGTAAAGGAGTCTTGATCCACGGACACAGATCACTGACCGTGGTCTGATCTACGGACCGTGGGTCTGTCCATGGGTCGAGACTTAAGCTGATTTTCTGAGCTGGGTTTTGAGAGGGATTGAAGTGGTGAACCACGGACCACCAGCATTGGCCGTGGTATGACGTACGGACTGTGGATGGCAACCGTGGGTTGCACCTGCAACTTTTCAAAATCTACACTTTTTGGTCTGTTTCAGATATGGGGTGTTACAAGTTGCCTATCAAACTGCAAAGTGGCCTCAATTTCTCAACTTAGACTGTCTAACTTGTGATGCTACTCAATAGCCATCAACTCATGGGACACCTTGGCGGATCAAAACTAGAACCACCAATGAATGTTACCCACAATATCCTTCTGATGCCTAATCCCAATTATCAAGTCTGGTTATCTCAAGACCAACTGATCCAACAAGCCATGACGGCATTTGGTGATCCTACCATTGTGCCAACTATCACCACACCTCCATCTACTAAGAAAGCTTAGGAACTCCTTCACACGACTCATGAAAATAAGAGCTACACTCGCATTTTTGGCTTGCGAGACAAATTACAAAATCTTAAGAAAGCTTCTATATCTGTTACAGAATACTTACAAGAGGTTCTCTCTCTGTTTCTCTCCCTCTCTATCTCTCTATGATGCGCTCAAAGTTGTTGGATCACCAGTAACAAATGATGAACTTTTTATTAAGATTTTAAGTGGACTAGGCCAGGAGTACCGTGAAAACTTTGTTGCCCGAAGAGCAAGGAAATATTCCTTGAGTTTTGAAGAGTTGTTTCACAAGCTCACAAGTCATGAACTTTTTCTCAAGTACCGATATCTTGAGAAGTCATCTTCCATAATCACAATTGTTGTCGCATAGAAGGCAAATATGCCACCCCAGTCTAATAGGAGCAATCGTTGCTTAAAAAATCAACAATGGAAACCATATGTGACTCAAAAGTCCAGCTCCAACAGTCAGCAAAACTGGAGATCGAATTCGAGACAATCTGTTTGCTACCAATTATGCCACTGCAGATGTATGTCGTTTCAAATCGCACAACCATTTTGAAGCTAAGGCCAACTTTGCCTCTGGTTATTGGGTTTTTGATTCTGGTGCAACTCATCATGTCACCACTGAACCTCAAAATCTTGAGGACTATACAAGCAATGAAGGAATATTCATGGGTGATGGTAAAACCTTTCATATTAGTCCAATTGGTTAAACTCTTATAAAAGCATCTAATTATGTTTTTCGGCTTTCAAACACTCTCTGTTCTCCATCAATCAAACATAACTTAATTTCTATAAGTAGCGAAGTTTTGTCAAGACAGTTTAATATCTGTTGAGTTTTTTCCTTTTACTTTTCTTGTGACGGACCTGCATTCCCAGAAGCCACTGGTACAAGGCCAAAATAAGAATGGACTCTATGAGTGGCCATATCTAGCACCCAAACCACATCGATCAATCTGCTTCCGCAAAAGTCCCCTTTCAGCTATGGCATTTCCGCTTGGGTCATCCTCATTCTATGATTTTAAACTTTGTTTTGAAGATTTTTTCCTTACCTGTTGCTACTAAGGATAAATTTGAATTTTGTAATGTTTGAACTTATAATAAAGAACATTGTTTGTTATTCTAACGACTCACTTTATCTAGTAACCTTCCTGTTTTTCAGATTATGTTTAGCGATTTATGGGGACCATCACCTACTTTATCACTAGACAAAAAATAATATTACTATATTTTTGTTGACCAATACACCAAGTATACTTGGTTGTATACAGTCAAAAATAAAACTGAAGTCGCATCTTTATTCCAAATATTTGGTCCTTTAGTAGAAAAAAATGCAAAACAAAAGTTAAATCTCTTTATACGGATGGAGAGGGTGAATATACAAGTGTTCAGTCCAATCTTCAACATAACGACATTGAACATTTAGTTTCACCTTCCTACACGCCACATCGTGTATCCATAGTTGAACGTTGTCATCATCATCAGTGGCGGACCCATGATTTTTTCTCAGGGGGTTCAAAGTATAAATGAGAAGTTCAGGTGGTAATGCAAGTGTGTGGTGAGCGTAGTAGTCCCTCGGCATGCTCTTTGTACAAGAACCATAGATATTTCATTGTTTCATAAAAGTAAAGACTAAACTAATCAAAGATATTGAGGACAAAGATACATCCATAAGAATTTTAGTGGATCGACTATATTACATAAGTTAACTCCTAAAACACGTGAAAATTAAATGATGAAAAAGGGAGAAAGACGGGGAAAAAGATATTTACCTTATCATGCTAAATTTAACTTACTTTAGCATACCGTATTAATGATTTCTTTCTACTTTTATCATGCTCCATCGAGCATTCTTAAAATTTCTTGTGCTTTTTATACTTTTAATTTGTAATGTATTACTTTAATTTTCACTTTTAATTTTTTTAAAATTAGCATCGATTCAATCACATATTACTATGAAAATCGTCAAGATTCTCTAAAAGTGTGTATGAATAGAATTACTAATATTATAATGCATATTTAAAAGATAAATAAATAGCATCATCAATTTTTTTAGTTCATATAATTCAATTTACTAGGTTAGTCATAAATTGTAAAAAAGATAAGTTGATATAGTCTTTGTTATCAATGGCTTAAACCCTATACCAAGGATAAGTTGGTGCCGAAGTCCACCCCTTGTGTGTATTTAGGTGTTTCTCCAAGCCATCATGCACACCTCTGCTTTGACCCAATCAAGTCCAAAATATTCATCAGTCATGATGTTCTTTTTTTTTCGAAAATATTTTTCCTTTTAAAACAATGTTTTTAGATGTAAGCAAAAGATCTTCTCAACTGATATGGGAAAAAGTTGACTCCAAAGAGGGAACTACAATGTCAGTTAGCACTACAACTCCATCTCCTGATCATATACCGACACATATACCACACTCCTTAGAATCCAATTTTCCCAGCCCATCAATAAAAAATACTCGCTCCTTTAATTTCGACCAGGTACCAACAGTTACTACTAATCCAGGTAGTTCTCCACTTTCTTTTCCTTCTTCCCGGCATCACAACACTTCACACAAACAACCTATTCTTTTAATAACATATCAGAGACGTAAATCAAATACTCTACACCAAAACCCGACAACTCCATTTCCAGCCATCAATTCACCATTGTCAAATTTTTTACTTCCTGGCAGAGAAAATCCCTTGACACCATTATCTCCTAAACCCTACTCAGAAAAACCCCCATGACAACTACAGAGCTTGCACCAAACCTAATAACCACTAGGTCCCAAAATAATATTATCAAGACTAAAAGACAATTCCATTTTCTCACTCATTTTACTCCTAGACAACAACTTTCAAACAAGCTACCATCAATGAAACATGAAGACAAGCTATGAAATAAAAATATGATGTTTTTATGAAGAATCAGACTAGAGAATTGGTACCAAAAGACTTAAGGAAGAATGTTGTGGACTATAATTAAATGACTGTATCACATTAAAAGAAAAGCAGATATCTCTGTAGATCGATACAAAGCTCACCTTGTTGCAAAGGGATTCACGCAATACCTTGACTAGATTTTCATCAAACCTTCAGTCTTGTAATCAAGCCCACAACAGTGCACCTTGTCTTATCCATAGCAGTGCAACAGAACTGGCAAATTCATCAACTCGATGTCAATAATGCTTTCCTACCGAGCCAGTTGATTGTAGAGGTTTTTATATCTCAACATCAAGGTTTTTTTAATTACCAATTTCCTTCTCAAGTTTGTCGATTAAAATAGGTCATTTATGGTCTTAAACAAGCGTCGCGGGCTTGATATACTACATTGCGCAATCATCTACAGAAAATGGGATTTATCAAGTTTGAATTTAATGCTTCTTTGTTTATTTTGAAGAATCTGGCTGCAACTGTTTATGTGTTTGTTGGCGACATTTTGATCACGTGAAGTCATCCCAACTTGATTAGACATGTTAGTGATTCCTTGGTGTGACATCTTGCAATTTGAAATAACTATGAAGAATCTTATAGTTGGAAATAGTCATTTTGGAAAGAATTCAAAAATCTGGAAATTTAGTTAAGTATGGAAAAAAATGAGTTTTCGGTCAACTTCAAACAGTCATAACTCCTAGCTCAGGATTATTTAGGTGTATTTCCAGTTACGTTTGGAAAGCTCTTGGAATGATCTTTCCAATGCCGCCGAGTTTGTTCGATTCTGAGTTCGTATGAGTGAGTTATGCCCTTTGGAAGTTGGGCTGTTGGCACAGGAAAGTCAATCCGAATTTGTGAGGGTATTTTGGCCTTTTCCCTAACCATTTATTTTGGTTATATTAAGGGTCTAGACTGATTTTCAATCAGTTTTCCCTTTTAAAAGTGAGAGTGAGGGTTTGTAAGTGAAGAGAGAAAGAAGAGGAGAAAGAGAAGAAGAAGCAAAGTTCGTCATGATCGTCGTGGATTTTGTCGGGGATGATCCCTATTGAGGTATGTGAGATCATAGTGTTGGGATGGTTCATTCCCCCACACGCCAAACTCGTTTTAATTTCGAGAAAAAGATTGGTTGTGTTTGTTGAATTCTTGTGGTTGTGTTGAAGTTTCTTGTTGATTTGGTACATGTTTCCGGATGGAATTCCGAGTTGAATCTATTGTATATTAAGGGTTTTAATGATCCCAAGTGTTTGGGGAAAGAACCTTTGAAGTTAAGAGGGTTTAGAGTTGGAAAAATGAAGGAGGAAAGTCGGGCAACTTACACGAAACAAGTCCGCGTCGCGGACTTGTTCCCCCTGTGAAAAAAAATCTGTCCCGCGTCGCGGACAGGATGTGGACTCCACTGTTTCAAACTTTATTTTCGCGAGCTTTTATTTAGGAGTATCTCCGCGTCGCTGACTTATTCCAAGACGGTATTTTTCATAAATTTTCTCAAGTTTAGCTAATCAAAACTATTCATAAACATCAAGAGACCTTTCCTATCACAAATCATGAACCTTGAATCCTTAATCCAATTCAAGGAAAAGTTAGGATCAAAGTCAAGCGAAGTTAAGAAGCAAGTCAAAGCAAGTTTTAAAAGTTTTTTTCAAGAGTCTTTATTGAACGTTTTAACTTCGTTTTAAGGCTCAAGTTCCAAGCAAAGCATAGAGTTGAGTTCATTTCTCAAAGTTATTAGGGAACTAAGTATTCCCAAAGAAGTTTATAAATGTTTTTACATTTGAGTAAGAAAGGATCTATGCTTTCCAACAGAGCCTTTGGGCTAAGCTTTGAGCAATTATCTCAAATTAAAGAAAGATGTGTTTAAAACACTTATGAGCTAAAGTATATTTTTGGGAGTAGTATTGAGCATCGAATTGGGGACACGAGTTCATATTAACTCAACTATCCATAAGAACCATGTAGCCAAACATGAGATTTAACGGGTCATACTTTTTAGATGATCACGTAAGTTAAGCTAGTGGATCCACTAAGTTAAGTAAGGTCCTATATTATGGCAAGGTATAGGATGGTCCTTGGGCAATGGGAGGTAAAACATTGTATCATCACTAGGGCTCATAGTGGTGGTTGTTGGTTAAAGAATCTCCCACTAAAGTTATTACTTTTATATAAGTAAAGTTGAGTTTGTTATTGTTTTATCCTTAACAAACTAAGTTGTTTACACGGTTTTACAAGCTTTATATATTGCATGTGTCTTATTGCTTTATATTGAGTTAAGTTATTCATGAGTTGAACAGAGCCAAGGTAAGAGTTCCTTTGTATTCCTTTCAAACTTAAGTTGTTGTTTAGCTTTACAACTCACATACTCGTAAATTCAATGTACTAATGCCAGTTGGCCTGCATCTTATGATGATGCAGACGCAGGTACCCAGGATCAACATCCAGCACGTCGTTGATCCAGCTGAGCACTCTAGAGTCAGTGGTGAGCCTTCTTGCTTTTCGGAGGACTCTGTTATTTTGTGTTCCTAGTTTTGTTTTATTAGGATGTTGCGGGGTCTGTCCCAACATCCATCTCAATGTTATAGAGGCTTCATAGACAGTCAGTCAGTTAGTATTGAGTCTCTCATCTATGTACATATATAAATATTCTATTTTGAGACAAGTTGCCTATTTGGCCAGATTTTATCAGTTAGGTTGTTATATGACCTTTCATTGCATGGAGTTATTCTGTGGAGTTATGTTTTCCGCTGAGTTAAGTTAGCTAGGCCAAGGGTTCGCTTGGGGCCAGCAATGGTCTTCGAGTGTCGGTCCCTCCCAGGGTGTAGGCTCGGGGCGTGACACTTGGATTCTCGATTTTCTTTGAAGGATCTTGGTTACTTAGACTACTTTTTGGGTGTCGAAGTTAAAAAAGTGCAAAATGGTATTATTCTCTCTCAATCCAAATACATTCTTGAAATCTGGTCTGAATTGGATATGTAATGTTATAAAGGAGTCCTGATAGCAATGTGTTATGGTAAACCTCCTCGGGTAGTTGATAGTTCTCCACCTGCTAATGCTACACTTTACAGGTGCACCTTTGGTAAGTTACAATAGTTATCATTTGCACGACTTGATATTTCTTATGTTGTCAACAAAATATCACAGTTTATGCATGAACCTACTGATAAACACTAGAAGGAGGTTTAAAGAATACTAGGTATTTTAAAGCCACGACAACTTTAGGTCTTTGAATTCTTCGCAACTTATACTACAATCTTTATATGTACGCTTATGTTAATTGGGCTAAGACCCAAATGACAAAATATTCACATAAGGGTTATGTTGTTTTCTTTGGGCCCAATCAAGTCAGTTGGTCATAAAAAAAGCAACAAGTTGTAGCTCAATCATCTACTGAAGCAGAGTACAAATCAGTTGCAAATGCGCTTGCAACTTGCTCAATGAATTTTGTATCATCATTCCAAATACACCCACAATCTTTTGTGACAATATTGGTGTCACTTATCTCTGTCATAATCCAGTGTTTCATAGTCGTATGAAACATACTGTTGTAGACTTCTATTATGTTAGGAACCAAGTTCAAGCGCATTAAGTTCTTGTAAGACACACTCATGCCTGTGATGATCTTACTGATACATTTTCCAAGCCCTTGCCAAAACCAGCGTTTGAAAGGTGTTGTTCCAAGTTAGGCATTGCTGCACCACGCCTAACTTGAAGGGGTTTATTAAGCATTAGTTACTGCAATAGTTAGTTATGGTAATAGTTATTGTTTTAGAGTATCAATAAAACATCCCTTATTTTTAGGAGTATCGGTAGCGGTTAGTGTCCTTATGTTTAGTTGTAGGTTGTCCTTATATGTTGTATTTAAAACTTGGGTTCTGAATAAATAAAAATATCTTTCGACTACTTTTCTCTATTTGATTTTACAGAAATAGTACCTTAGTTGGTGGAACCTCACGTGGTTCTATTATTATACCAGTCATATTCGTACTCACTAGCCAAGAAGCTCATGAGCATGCCAGACTAGAAGGTTGACTTGGTATCTTACAGGTTAATATTCACAAATATATACTATTGCCTCCAATTTCAAAAATACTGATCAATGTTAACATATTTTCCATCTTCCTATAGCAGGAAGTAGGTTTTATTACAATGGAAAGAATGGGGGCCTCCTACACTAATATAATAAAGGTCCTAAAGCCTAACAGGTCAAAATATTTCTTTTTGCATGTATGTGTTAGTGATCATCATTTTTCCTTTGCTCACAATTGTAGTATAAAAGGAACAATCAAATAGACATGCCTATTTACCAATCTGAAGTGAGATGATTAAGTAATGGGTGGTTTGTTAGGATCGAAATAATCTGGTGTAATGTGGAAGCTAGCAAAGGAAACCTCAAAAGGCCAAAAGTAATAAGACAAATGATAAATATATCATAAGACACAAAGATTTAACGTGATTCGTCAACTGACCTACATCCACAAGAGAAGTTGAGCAACCAACTTTATAAATATGAGAGTTCACAATATTAAGAGAAGTAACCTCACACAATTCACTCGGAATACAAAGAGGTTCACAAACTCTCTAGCCCCTACAACTACATTGTGAATCCAACTCGATTATAAGGAATAAGTCTCTATTTATAAAGTCATAAACTTTTTCCTACAAGAAAAAAGACTAGCTTAATATGTAGACATTATGTTTTCCTTTTAGGAAAAGGAAAACCATTTATTGTAAGAAACACAGGGAAATTAATACCCAACATTATTGTAATGACTTCTTTCCATTGTTATGGAAAAGCCAATGAGGAAAGAATTGGGGCCAGAAAACGTTTGAGTAGTAACTTAGAAAATTGTAGCCTAGTCCAGATTTGGATGAAATCTGAGTTAGGTGAGGTCTAGATAAATCTAGTAATGAATGGGGGATCTATTTATGAATTGATTACATGAGTAGATAGCTAAGACGTTAAGGAGCCCGTATGACTTTACAGAATCAATTTCAGGAGAGTAGAACTCCTGAAACTGATCTTGGTGTGAAAGGGTAGTTATTGAACGTCAAGGGTTAAAGGTGTATTGTGAAATGGGGGACTGGAACTCAAATTCTGAGGTTCTATCTCCGTCTAAGCCGCCAAGGCAGGATTAATCCCGCCAGGGCGAGGTCATTGTATTGTGTTGGGGTATGCTGTAGCGAGCCAGTTGAGACTTAAGTCATGAAAAAACCCCAATTTCATTATTTTTCTGCAAACTTCGTTCTTAAGAGTTAGGAGACGACCCAGGACGAGTTCTTGACAGATTTCCATGACTTTTGGTGCTAAAGGTAAGGATTTTACTCCCCTAATCTGTTTTTCGATATGTAGAACTTAGATTCATGGGTAATTATCATTGGGGGAGGGTTTTGGCCTGAAGTTAATGGTGGGAAAAGCCCTAGCTGCACTTTAGGATCACAGGTCTTGGGTTATTGGGTTTGTTATAATCCAAGTAATTAGACCTTAATTTATTGATCCTTGTGTTATATTAATTTTTTGTAGACCTAGAAAAAGCGGAAATAATCTGAAAAGGGAAGGATCAAGTGTCTTAGGAGGATTCAAGCTTGATTTCGAGGTAGGTGATGATTTGATTTCTTGTTTGTGTGATATATGTCGATTAATTGCTACATTGTATGCATGCGTATATGTGAATAGGGAAATGTTTATAGAACCTAATGAAATGATGATGTGACAACAATACATGCCATGAACTTGTTAATTAATTGTATGATTTGATTATTGTTCATTACAGATGTAATTGTGATTGTGGTTGTGCTTGTGCTGATTAGATCGGGTGTCACATTCCGACACATACCTTGGATCGGGTGTCATGTTTCGACACATATATTGGATCGGGTGTCACGTTCCGAAACATACTTTGGATAGGGTGTCACGATTCGACACACCAACAATTTGGGTATGGGTTCCATAAAAGAACTATTGTGATTTTTATGCTTATGTCTACTTGTCATTGGTAATGGAAGACTATATGTTGCACTGAAAGGTATTCCGTATATGCGTGTTTATTATGTTGTAATTGTTCATTGCCTATTGTGCTTATGTGAGTAGTTGTGTGATCTTACTAGTACACTGTGGTTGTGTACTGATACTGCACTTGCTATTTCTTTGTTGAGTACAGGGCATCTTCAGACGGCTATTGACAGACCTTAATTTTGAGATCACTGATCGAGATCGAATTCAAGGGTGAGCCAGTTCTTCCAGGCTGCCATGGATTTTCTTGTGTTTAGTCCATTCTCTTCGGACTTAGACTAGTTCTTTAGATAATTTTTATGTTCTAGCTTTCAAGGTTGTACCCCTTGTTCTTAGACTTGCCATTTGTAGAGTTTTGGTACATTGACTTTCAGGTTCTAGGTGTTGTTTTCCGCAAATGTTTTGGTATTTGTTTTGTTAAACTTTTGGAGTTTATGGGAACTCTATTTTCCTTTAGACATTTAAACCTACTTTTGTATCTTTAAATGTCTAGTTTTTGTTAAGTTGCTTAGTTGGGTTGTAGTAATGGTTCTCCCACTGGAGGGTTAGTGTGGGTGCCAATCATGACGGTCTGGGTCGTGACAAAGTTGGTATCAGAGCTCTAGTTTCGTTGATCTCAGTGTACCAAAATGAGTCTAGTAGAGTCTTGCGGAACAGTACAGAAACGTCTGTACTTTTCTTCGAGAGGCTATAGGACTTTAGGAAATCTCTATGATTTTTCTTGTCTCCTTTCGTGCTAGAACTTGATTCCAATTGGTAACTGGTGATCTGAATTGGTATCTAATTTCCTTCACTCTTTTGTCTGCATATGGTTAACACTAGTTTCAACGGTGTCAAGCCTGTAGATCCCGTCAATGAGCTAGTTGAGGAGTCTGTAGCCAGAGGTCGTGGTCGAGGTAGGGGTAGGGGAAGAGCAAAGGGCAGGGGCTGAGGAAGAGTGGCACCCACTAGGGGTGGAGGCCAGCTGAGAATGTCCCAAGGGAAGAGGCCCATTTTGCACTGCAAGAAGAGGTAGAAGAGAATGTGGAGATTGAGGACGAGGGGGATGTTGGACAGGAAGAGGATGCATCGGCTAGGAATATCGGCATTCCTCCCTTAGACCCAGTGTTAGCTCAGCAGATTATGCCTTTTATGAAGAGGTTGGTCAGCCCTGGAGTCCTTCCCGCAGTGCAAGCTGCTCAAACCCCGGTCAACCGCCTTGTTACTGCTACTGTTCCCAGGTAGATGCAGCAATAGGCACTGATGCTTTCTTCCATCCCTTGTTGGGTCTCTTGTTAACTAGTAATGAGCACAAAATGTTGACTAAGTTTCTAAAGTTGAAGCCGCCTGTGTTATAAGGTTTTGAGAGTGAGGACGCTTATGAGTTCATTTTGGATTGTTATGAGAGGCTTCATAAGTTGGGTATTGTACATCAGCATGGGGTAGAGTTCGTGACCTTCCAGCTTCAAGGTGAGGCTAAGCAGTGGTGGAGGGCCTATGTGGAATGCAGATCATCAGTTTTGCCCCCATTCACTTGGACGCAGTTCCATGCTCTGTTTTTAGAAAAGTATGTGCCCTGGACATTGAGGGATCGCAAGAAGGATGAGTTCATTGCTTTGGAGCAGGGTGGTTGGTATGTAGCTGCTTATGAGGCTAAATTCCATGTTTTTTCTAGATATGCTACGCAATTGGTGACTACTGAGGAGGACATGATTCATCTATTCATCAAGGGACTCAACCCCGAACATGTATTTTTTGTCCTCATGACCCCTGCAGGGAAAAGTTTTAATGAGGTCACAGATTTTGTGAAGAAAGTATAAGGAGTTAGATGTGATGGGCATGCCAAGGCTTTGGCTAAGAAGCCCAAGAGCACAAGTAACTTCCATGGTTCTTACTCTAGAGGTTCAGGTAGGCCGACACTTTCAGCCCAGCCAATTCAGTCAGGCTTGCTCGCTTCTACAAGCAGGTACTCGAGAACTCCATAATGTAATTTTATTCAGGATAGCCAGGGAGTCGCACCTTCGGCGGGCAGCAGGCCATCTTTAGATCGCACTTATAATAATTATGGGGAACCTGGGCATATAAGGAGATATTATCCCTACCCACGCATGTTTGAATCCACACAGCAGCAGACTAGAGCAGTGGTACCCGCAGGCAACAGTAATAATGGTAGAGGGCATCCACAAGGTGGGCGAAAAGGAAATCAGCGTGGTCGTGAAGGCCGAGGAAATGGTAATGTAGGTAGAGGGGTAGTGTATTCAGGAAAGGAGGTCACCCATCATGATAACATGGCTCAGTGTTATGCTTTTCCGGGAAAGACCAAGGCTGAGGCATCTGATGCAATGATCACAGGTATTATTCTTGTCTGTGACCGGATGGCTACTGTCTTGTTTGATTCAGGTTCTACTTATTCATATGTCTCAGTTCAGTTTTCCTTGATATTTGATATGATTTGTGACATACTTGATGCCCTCATCCATGTTTCTACCCCAGTTGAAGAGTCTGTCATAGTCACCCATGTGTATCGTGCTTGTCATATCTTGTTTATAAGTTTTCAGACTTGGGCTGATTTGGCTATTTTGGATATGAATGACTTTGATATAATCTTAGGCATGACTTGGTTGTCCCCCTATTATGTTGTGCTTAATGGTAATGCTAAGTCTGTGACTCTAGAGATATCTGGTAGGGAAAAGTTAGAGTGGGAAGGGGTGTACAAGCCTAAGCCAACTAAGATCATATCCTCCATTAGGGCTAGGAAACTGGTGGGGAAGGGATGTTTGGAATATTTAGCTCATATTCGGGATGTGGAGGCTGAGTCTCCCTCTATTGAGTCTAATCCTGTAATGTTAGAATTTAAGGAAGTGTTCCCTACCGATTTGCCTTGTATGCCTCCAGATAGAGATATAGATTTCTACATTGATTTGGAATCTGGCACTCGCCTCATTTCCATCCTTCCGTATCGCATGACTCCGATAGAATTGAGAGAGTTTAAGGCTCAAATCCAGGAGTTTCTTGATAAAGGATTCATTCGTCCTAGTGGTTCCCCGTGTGGTGCTCCTGTCTTGTTTGTTAAGAAAAATGATGGTAGTATGAGGATATGCATAGACTATCAACAGTTGAATAGGGTCACCATTCGAAATAAGTATCCATTGCCTCGGATAGATGATCTTTTTGACCAGTTGCAGGGTGCGTCAGCTTTCTTTAAGATTGATCTAAGTTTTGGTTACCATAAGTTAAAGATTAGGCCTGAGGATGTACCCAAAACGACATTCAGGACCCGCTATGGGTATTATAAGTTTTTAGTGATGCCTTTTGGATTGACCAATGCGCCTGCAGCCTTCATGAGTTTGATGAATGGTGTGTTTAACCAATTCCTGGTTTCTTTTGTTATTATCTCTATTGATGACATCTTGGTTTATTCAAAAAGTGAGGAAGATTATGCCGGTCATCTTCGTATAGTTTTAGGTGTCCTTGGGAGACAAAAGTTATACGCAAAATTTTCCAAGTGTGAGTTATGGTTGACTTCAGTTACCTTTTTGGGGCATGTAGTTTCAAGGGAAGGGGTAATGGTAGATCCCCAAAATATTAAAGCAGTTAAAAATTAGGTCCAACCTAGCTTTGTGACTGAAGTTAGGAGTTTTATGGGGCTCGCTAGCTACTATCGTCGGTTTGTGAAAAACTTTGCTTCCATTGCCACACATCTAACAAGGTTGACCAAAAAGAAGGTGCCTTTCGAATGGACCGAAAAATGTTATGAGAACTTTCAAAAGCTCAAGACTCTTCTGACCACAACACCTATTCTAGCACTACTAGTGGAAGGTAAAGATTTCATTATTTATTGTGATGTTTCACATTCGAGTTTGGGTGTTGTGTTAATGCAAGATAAGAATGTTATAGCTTATGCATCGCGGCAGTTGAAGATGCATGAGAGAAACTACCAGACACATGATTTGGAGTTGGCAACGGTAGTGTTTGCTCTTAAGATTTGGCGGCGTTACCTTTATGGTGTCAAGTGTGAGGTGTTTATTAATCATCGTAGTCTGCAACATGTATTCACTCAAAAGGAACTAAATCTGAGACAACGAAGGTGGATGGAGTTACTTAAGGATTATGATGTCACCATCCAGTATCATCCAGGTAAGGAAAATGTGGTGGCAGGTGCACTAAGCCGAAAGGCGGTAAGTATGGGTAGTCTAGCTTGTTTGGGTGTATCTAAGCGACCTTTGGCCAAGGAGATTCAGACGTTGGAGTCTAAGTTCAGGCAGTTGGGCATCTCAGAGAAAGGTGGGGTGTTAGCTAGCATTTAGGTTAGACCCATATTTATTGAGGAGATCAAGGCCAAACAGTTTGAGCATGAGAATTTGAATGAGCTTAGAAATAAGATAGTGTCTGGTAAGGCACAAGATATGGTTCTTGATGCGGAAGGTGTGCTTAGTTTTAAGGGGAAAATTTGTGTTCCCCGAATGGATGACTTGATTCAGAAAATGTTGACGGAATCCCATGGTTTGCGGTATTCCATTCATCCGAGTGTGACCAAGATGTACCAAGATTTTAAGTGGCTTTATTGGTGGCCTAGCATGAAGAAAGACATAGTTGTGTTTGTGGCTAAGTGCCAAAATTATCAGCAAGTAAAGTATGAGCATCAAAGGCCTACATGTTTGCTTCAGAGAATGCCAATTCTGGAATGGAAGTGGGAAAGGATAGCTATGGATTTTATGGTTGGTCTCCCCAAGACTTTGGGGAAGTTTGATTATATTTGGGTAATGGTTGATAGATTGACTAAGTCATCCCATTTTATTCCAGTAAGAATAGACTATAATGCTCAACAGTTGGCTAGGTTTATGTGAAAAAGATAGTGAGGCTGCACGGGGTGCCCCTTTCTTTCATCTCAGGTCGTGGTACATAGTTCACATCCAAGTTCTGGAGGAAATTGCATGATGAGTTGGTCACTCAACTCACTTTTAGTATAGCTTTCCATCCACAGATGGATGGGCAATCAGAGAGAACTAATCAAGTGTTAGAGGACATGTTGAGGGCATGTGTGATTGATTTTGGGGGAAATTGGGATCCTTACCATTGTGTGAGTTGTCCTATAATAATAGTTACCACTCCAACATTGACATGGCACCATTCGAGGAACTTTATGGGAAGGGATGTAGATCACTCATAGTGTGGTTTGAGGCTGGAGATGTGAAACCTTTGGGGGTTGATTTGGTGAAAGATGCTCAGGATAAAGTGAGAAGTATCCAAGCTATGCTACTAGTAGCCCAGAGTTGACAGAAAAAGTATGCGGACCGTAAGGTAAGGGACATGGCCTTTTAGGCTGGTGATCAAGCTCTTCTAAAGGTGACACCTATAAAGGGAGTAATAAGATTCGGTAAGAAGGGCAAGCTTAGTCCTCGATACATTGGTCCATTTGAGATTCTTAACTATGTAGAGCCAGTGGCTTATAGATTGGCCTTACCCCCTAACTTATCTAGAGTTCATCCAGTGTATCTTGTGTCCATGTTGAAGAAGTATCATGGCAACGGAGATTACATCATAAAGTGGGACTCGGTGTTGTTACACAAAGACCTTCAGTATGAGGAGGAACCGATTCCAATTCTTGATCGTGTTGTCCGAAAGCTAAGGACCAAATAGATTAAGTCCGTGAAAGTTCAATGGAAGTATCGTCCAATTGAGGAAGCTACTTGGGAAACTATGAAGGACATGCGAGACAAGTACACCCAATTGTTCAACGATTCAGGTACGACTCTACTCTTCTTTAGCCAGTTTTTCATAGTTCGTCACTCGGGGATGAGTGATGGGTAAATTGGTATGTATTGTAATGACTTATTCCCATCGTTATGGAAAAGCCAATGGGGAAAGAATTGGGGCAACAAAACTTTTGAGTAGTGACTTAGAAAATTGTAGCCTAGTCCAGATTTGGATGAAATTTGATTCATGAGAGTTCTAGAGAAATATGGTAGTGAATGAGGGATCTATTTATGAATTTGATCACATTAGTGTATATTTAAGACGTTAAGGAGCCCGTACGACTTTACGGAATCAGGTTTTGAACGTCAAGGGTTGAAGATGTGTTGTGAAATAGGGGCTTGGAACTCAAATTCTGAGGTTCTTTCTCCATGTAAGCCGCTAGGGCGGGGTCGTTGTAGCTGGTTGGGGTCCGCTGTAGTGGGCTAGTCGTGACTTAATTCGGGAAAAAACCCTAATTTCGTTATTTTTATGAAAATTTCATTCTTAAGAGTTAGGAGACGACCCAGGATGATTTCTTGATAGTTTTCCATGACTTTTTGTTGAAAAGGTAAGGAGTTTACTCCCCTAATCCATTTTTCGATCTGTAGAACTTAGATTCATAGGTAATTATCAATGGGGGAGGGTTTTGGCTTGAAGTTAATGGTGGGAAAAGCCCTAGCTGCACTTTAGGATCATGGGTTTGGTCTTGGGTTATTGGGTTTGTTATAATTTGGGTAATTAGATCTTAATTTATTGATCCTTGCATTATATTAATTGTTTGTAGACCTAGAACAATTGGAAAGAATCGAGAAAGGGAAGGATCAAGTGTCTCAGGACGATTTAAGCTTGATTTTGATGTATGTGATGGTTTGATTTCCTATTTGTGTGATATATGTTGATTGATTGCTACATTATATGCATGCGTGTATGTGAATAGGGAAATGTGAATCGAACCTAATGAAATGATGATGTGTGAACAATACACGCCATGAACCTTTTACTTGATTGTATGATTTGAGTATTGTTCATTATGGATGTAATTGTGATTGTGATTGTGGTTGTGCTGATTGGATAAGGTATCACATTCCGATACATACATTGGATCAACTGTCACATTCCGACACATATATTGGACCAAGTGTCACATTCTGACACATACTTTGGATCGGGTGTCACGATCCGACACACTAACAGTTTGGTTATGGGCTCCATGAGCGAACTATTGTGATTGTTATGCTTATGTCTACTTGTCATTTAATGGAAGACTGTATGTTGCTCTGAAATGATAACTGAACGGTAGTATGTATATGTGGATTTATTATGTTGTAATTGTTCATTGTATATTGTGCTTATGGGAGTAGCCGCGTGATCCTACCAGTACATTGTGGTAGTGTACTGATACTGCACTTGCTCTTTCTTTTTTGAGTATAAGGCATCTTCAGGTGGCTACTGACAGACCTCATTTAGGAGATCACTATCAATATCAAATTCAAGGGTGAGCCAGTTCTTCCAGGCTGTCATGGATGTTCTTCGAACGTAGACTAGTTCTGTAGATATTTTTTATGTTCTAGCTTTCGAGGTTATACCCCTTATTCTTAGACTTATCGTTAGTAGAGTTTTGGTACATTGACTTTCAGCTTCTAGGCATTGTTTTCCACAAATTTTTTGGTAATTTTTTTGTTAAACTTTCAGAGTTTATGGGAACTCCATTTTCCTTTAGACATTTAAACCTTCTTCCGTATCTGCAAATGCCTAGTTTTTCGTTAAGTTGCTTAGTTGAGTTGTAGTAATTGTTCTCCCACCGAAGGGTTAGTATGGGTGCCAATCACGACGGTCTAGGTCGTGACAATGATTAAAACGATAAAGGTACAAACTTTCGAGGCACATGTAGTGCACTAGTAGTGTGGCACTACCTTTGTTATTGGTTGCTCAAGATGGAATCACATTATAGACTTATACATGTACATGGAATTATAACTAGGTGAAAGTTCACCAAATTGTATTTCACTATTAGTTAAAGGTAAGATCCCAAGGCACCAATTCATATTATGGTTGGCACTACATGAAGATTGTCAAGTGGATAGAGTGCAGAAATGTGGAATAGCAGTATTGATGAGTCCAAGATTTGGACTCATTTAGGGATTTATTTGGATAGATTTAGTTTTCTCAAATGCTTATTTTGTGCCAATAATTGAGGTAAAATCCTTGATTTCCAGGTATTTAGAGTGAGGAACAAAACAAGGACACTAATTTGCAAAAAGGAACAAAGCAAGCTGAAAGAAGGAAGAAAAGAGGCCCTGGTGATCGCCAAGTCCATTTGGTGAATCGCCGAGTGGCCATTTGACTGCCTAAAGTTCCAGTGTGCCAAGCCCTGAAGGAGAAAATTAAGTCGAGAGAAATGAGAGGTCGGCGAATCGCCGAGTGGTTCCACGATGCAGTGTTGGATCGGCCAAACTAACAAATCTAGAGGATGCTGAAGGCCAAAACAGAAAGGCGATGAAATGGGCCAAAGGGCGAATCGCCGAGTTGATCTGCGAGCCCGACTTGCTGCGCCGAATGGCTCTAAGTAACATTTTTTTGGCTACTATAAATACGTTTTTGAATATTTAGTTTATGAGGAGATTATTATTATATTGAGTTCAATGTTTTGGAGAGAGAATTCTGAGTTTTGACACAAGTTTTCCTTAGCTTTGAAGAATTAAGGTTTTTCACTTTTGAGAAATTGGAAGTTGGTCTTTGAGATTCTTCAATTTGGACCTTTGTAAAGATGAAATTAATCATACCCAGTTGATGGAAACACAATTTGGTAACCATTTTTTATCTTTTTATGATGTCTAGCTAAAATTCCGATTCTTGGGGTGTGGTTATGTGATTATGGGCTGATTTAGTTTGTGGGTATTGCTAATTGTTAGTCTAAATGCTGTTTAGAAGTGATTTCAATTAGTAATTGTGGTTAATTAAAGAATTGTAGTTGCAAATGCAGTTCTACCTTCGTGTTTTTGGCTTGCTCGAGAGAAAGGTTTTAAAACCAAGATTATTGATTGATGGTCTGTGGGTATTGGGATGTCATGAGTTCTACTCGAGAGAGTGAATCCTAAACCCTTTTCCACACATTCAGCTCGAGAGAGTGAAAGGACAATGGTGTAGGTTGTTCTTATTTTGCATACTTGTTGATGTTCGAGAGAAATCAACTTGATTTGGGGTAAATTGTTCGAGAGAAAGTTTACCTCTAGCTTATTCACTAATTTACAGCTATTTTCTAACAGTTGCAATTACCCATTTGTCTACATTAACATATAATCAAATCACATCCCAAGAACCCGTCTCATTATTTGTTATTCCGTTTTGTTTTGCTGCTGCTATAGTTTTTAATTAAAACCACAACCCTTTTATTTTACATTCGTGTCACCTCCTGATTTGAAGTATGTTTTTATTCGTAAATGTCTATTCCTATGGATGATTTGAGCATATTCACACTTGACTCTTGAATCTTAAAAACATACCACTCCCTGTGGAATTCGACCCCAATTCATTTAGTTGGGTTATTATACTGACTAGCGATCATTGACACTTAGAATTGGATGAAGTGTCCTTAAAACGTTAATCAAAATGGTGATGCTACCGGGGAGTGGACTTGGTTAAGATTCTTTGGTTAAGTTGAAATTTGTTCTTGTTAGTTATAGTTGAATCTAGTTACTTTCAGTTTTGGTTTAAGTGTTGTTGTTTTGAACAGAGGAAATGAGTGTGAACGGAAGCAATGGTAGCCAAGTGGGTCACCAAGATGACATCGGAAACCTCAACGATGTCAATGAGCCTAATGTCAATGACCCTCATCTAATGGGTGGAATTGGTGTCATTCGCTTGCCTCCGGCTGAAGGGAATGTTGTGTTCCACATTACAAGTACTATGTTTCAGCTCTTGCAGTTGAAAGGACTGTTTGGTGGGCTGGCCCATGAGGATCCTTATGAGCATATTAGAAACTTTATTGATGTATGCGGGCCGTTCTCCTTCAAGAACATATCCCTAGAGTCGGTCCGGTTGAGGTTGTTCCCATTTTCTCTAATGGGAGAAGCATGTAAGTGGCTGGCTGAATTGCCACAAGAATCAATCACTTCGCGGAAAGAGCTTGTCACCGCATTCCAAGTGCGATTTTTCCCTCCTTCAAAGATGATGAATCTTCGGGATAGCCTCCAAAGATTCAAGCGTTTAGAGGGTGAGCCAATTCATGAGACTTGGCTAAGATTCAAGAAGTTGGTGCTGCAATGCCCAACTCATGGTTTGCTGCAATATTTTTACCGAAGCCTTGATTCGGTGAACAAGGGTGTAGCTGACCAACCTTCTCCGGGAGGTTTGATACAACAACCTTACATTATAGCGGCCCATCTTTTGGATGGTATGACCACAATTAATCGGGCGTGGTACACCCGCGAAGATCAGGTCTCCCCTCTCACGTTTAAATTGACTGAGGAGCAGTTTGAGAAAGACTAAGAGAGGGATCAGAACATGGCAAAGATCATGACACAACTTAACATTTTATCCAAAAATGTCATGGGAGGTGGTGCTCGAAGTGTAAATTTTGTGGGTGTCGGGTGTGTTAATCCCGGTGAGAATAAGTTTGAAGCATTGTACAACGAAGAGGTGAACTTCCTAGCCAACCAAGGAGGTGGTTATCGTTCAAACTTCCCGAGGCAGGGTGGTAACCAAGGTTGGAATAGGGATGAAGGCTGGAATGATCGTGATAGAGAGTGGAGGGATTGTAACCCCAGTTGGAAAGAGAGAGACAGGGAGAAGGATAGATATGTTCCTCCCCATGAGTGCCAAAAGCCCAAAGATTTTGAGGGTGGCTGGTCTGAGGATATGTTGTCTCGTATTCTCAACAAGGTTGAGGGGTCGGACAAGATATTGAAAGAGATGAAAGAAGAGGTGTCGACCCTTAGCCAGATAGTTACCTCTCATTCCGTCTCTATCAAACAGTTGGAGACTCATATGGGTCATATTTCGTCTCATTTAAACCCGAGACAACAAGGGGGGTTGCCTAGTGACACTATGGACAACCCCAAAAATGAAGTTTGAGTGAGGACATTAACTAAGGCGCTGCTTAGGAGGCAACCCAAGTTTATTTGCTTTCCTTTTAATTTTGAAATAATGGTGTGTTGGTTGTGCAAGTTAAAGTGTGGAATGTGTTTGAAAAGTGCAGATTGGCAAGTTAAATATCCAGTTGGTGACTCGCCGAAGAGGTCGATGAGCCCTACTTGGACCGCCGTTGGACTCAAGAAATTCTACGGTTGGAGTCTGTAAAACTCGGCGAGCCTAAGAGCAAATCGGCATGTCGCCGAAGAGGTCGGCGATCACAACTTTGTTCGCCGTTTGGACCCCCACATTAACTAGAGGGCTTGTAAAACTCGGCGAGGTAAGTTCCCACTTGGCGTGTCGTCGAGTGGGTCGGCGAGCAAAACTAATGTCGCCAAATGGGTGAGAACTGGACGGTTTTTAAAGGACAAAGGTTTAAACTTTCAAATTCTTTCACATTCCCTCACTTTTTAACTTTCCAAACTCATACCCGCACTTTATTTTCCTATATTTTTGCATTATGACCGTTCTTTAGTCATCAATCTTGTGTTTAGAGTCGGATATCTTTGCTGCCTAGCTTTTCAACTGATATATTCGGCATTAAAGGTTGGCTTTTCGAACCCCAAACTTGTAATTAGTATTTCTTACTCATTTTCTTGTTCTTGTCTTAGTGATGTGTGTTGGGCCTCTCTGATTCGTAATTGTATGCTTCTGTGCCTATTTTAATTTGAATATCATGCCTATATTGCCTAATTGTTGATTTCCCGAAATTTTTATGCGTAAAATTGATCAATCTTATTGGGTTGGGTTTTGTTGTTGTTGGGTCTAGTCGGGTGAAGTCTAAGTAACCCACATTTGTGCCAAATGACGTGCTTTGCCCAAAGATGGAGCGGTTGACGTCATTCTTAAGGGCTTAAGTTATCAAATGGCCTAATTTGGCCAAACCGGGAGAAGTTTGAGTATCCCGGGGGAATGGGTGTAATGGATCTAAGCCTAATTGAAATAATGTATGGTTTGATTTTGTTTTCGGGGGCTGCGGGGTTGAATTTGGAAAATAGGGTTGAAAGTAGGCACGTTAGGCAGTTTGGCGAGCTGGGTCTAGCTCGCCGAACCACTTGGCGGTTCACTGAATCCACCTATATCGCCTTTAATTTCATGCTTAAATTGAGTTTGGGTTCTGTAACTTTCGGCGAGAAGCCTGAGTTCACTGAGTGCACTCGGCGACTCGCCGATCGTTTTCTTTGATCACCCTTTCTGCACCCCTATCCCTTAAAATGCACTATAACTTTCGGTGGGCTGGTATGTGCTCGCTGAATGCTGTCGGCGACTCACCAAAAGGCACTTCCCATCGCCGACATGCCAATTTTTTGGGGAAATTTTGAGCCAATCCTTTTAGCGATCCCGATCTGGCTCGCCAAAGCGATTCGGTGACTCGCCGATCAATTCGGCGAGTCTACCTACAATTGATTTTCTGCAAAAAATTTTAAATGAATATAACTATTTTTGATGTTTTTACAGATATGGTTAGACCAACCTCGACATGCCACCCCGTAAAAGAGCACGGGGTGTAGTGATAAAAGAAGGGGGGGCAAATCCTCCTAAAAAGGGAAGGAAAAAGCCTCTAAAGGGAGGAAAAGGCAGGGGAAAGAGTCTCGTATCTGATGTTCTGGAGCACAACTCCGGCAGCGAGGGAAAGTCTTTTGACTCCCAAGCTACATTATCTGAGCCGAAGGATGACCAGCCACTACAATCTCGGTGGGCGGAGATTCATGCTAGGTCTCGCCTAGCAGTCACTCCTCCTACAGCTGATATAGTACCAGCCCCAGTACCACCTATGGCCCCAGTGCCACCAGTACAGATTCCTCCTCCCAGTCTACTCAACAGATTAAAATCTGATGGGTTGCGAACCATTCTTGCGGAGAAGATGCTATCCACAAAGGACTTAGTTGGTAAATATTCCATTGTGAGGGATACCCTCCAGTTTCACCGGTTCGAGCAGTTCACCAAGCCCTAAGGCCCGTATATTCCTACATGGGTCCGAGAATTTTATACAACATACGGAGAGCTGGTGCCCAAGGGGAAGAAGAAGGCCAACACTTTTCGACCGGTAAAGTCTGTTTTGGTAAAAGGAGTAGTAATGAGATGCAGTCGCAATCATATCAACGTTGTGTTGGAGAGGGGGTTCCTCTTTCACTACGCAAACTTGGCCACCACTACGACTCCCTTAGATGATCTCCAGGGTTGGCTTGGACGCCTCATCTCTGACACCATCCCGAGGTGGATAGAGGCAGGAGCTCCCATTGAGAAGAAGGAGTTGAACGTCGCTGCGAGATATTGGTTCAGATTCATCAGCAACTCCTTCATGCCATCACAGAACGAGTCCATCCACTTCCATTTTAAGGCGGTCTGCCTTGGGTCTATCATATCCAGGAAGAGCATCGACATGGGACTTATTATGAGCAGGAGATGGCAATGAGGGCCAAACAGCACTAGACATCCCTGCCTTTCCCGGTCTTTATCACCGAGTTGTGCCAGCGTGCTAGAGTTCCTCGTGATGCGATGAGACATTTTGAGGTCACTCCTACATCCTTCACAGAAATTCGGCGTATAGAGGCTGAGTACACTCGGGAGGAGGCTGACAGGAGGAGAGAAGCCCTGGTAGATGCATCCCTAGAGGTGGGCATTGACTCTATACCTGTAGAGGCACCTTTGCCTACTCCGGCCTCCGGGCCTTCAGGTACCTCCACTTCCTCCCAAACTCCTGGTACTTCTACCGCTTCCCAGCCCACCAATATCACTAAGGCCATGCTCCTGAAGATGGGGCACTTAACCCATTCTGCGGATATGAGGGCTACTCGATTAAAGGTTGTGGTACCATGGATGATAGAGGTTGCTATCCTAGTTGCATTGACACCCCTACGAGCATCGATTGACACTCTCACTATGAGGGTTAAGACTTGTGAGAGTAGATAGGGGGAGACTTTAGAGGCGACGACTTTGAGAGCCGAAGTGGCAGATCTGAGGAAGGATGTGGACTATCTCAAGTCTACAAACTTCACCTCTTTATTTGAGGCAGTTGAGACAGAGGGTGTTCCAGCTACATCTAAGGTTCCTCTGACTACCACCAGAGATGTACAGATGGATGACATAGTGGCTGATGAGTCGGAGGCAAAGACCAACAAGGAGCAGATTGAGGTGCGGGAGGAAAGCATATATGGAGACCTTCCATATCTAGAGGAGATGATTGTATAGTCGGTGATCCAGACATTACTGATAGAGACGTCTATGGCAGGCCCTAGTGGATCAAGTACTGCTGTTGTGAATCCGGGCCCTTATTGTGGGAGTTTTTACAATTGCCGCAATACTAGATTGCGGGGTTTTTAAACCCCCAGAAACCTTAAAATTAACCCCTGCTATTTAAGCATTTTTTTGTACTGTAATACAACTCCCTAATAGTTAATTACCTATATTAATTATTTATCAAAACTTAAACTTATATACGATATTCATATTTAGTAAAGTTACACAACCAGTAACCTTGGAAGATCATTAACCATACCCTCCAGCCATTACACTATCATTTTACTAAGAGTACTACACCGAGCACTCACGCCCCGACAGATGGAGCGAATGCATAGGCAGGAATTTTTTTTACCTCCCTCTCTGTCTTCTTTTATTGATTTTTGGATGTTTTATTGCATTTAAGGAAAAATTGTTTTTTGTTCGTGGTGGGGTGAGGTATTTCTATACCTACTTCTTGTGATTATGAATTTTTTGTATATATTGGGTTTTGTGCTATATATTGTGTTTTGGCATTGTTTTATGGATATTTGAGCTTGTGGCTCCTTATTTTGAATGTAAATGATTTTTGGACCCTTCTAAAAATAATTTGCCACCCTTTTGATTGTGTTTGACTGTGGTTGTTTTTGGGCAAAGTTCAGTATAGGTTATGATCAATACCGATGACTTGAATGGTGCTCTCAATCGAACAAAAATGAATGTGCGGCTATGAGGAGGCCAAATAAAGTTGCATAGATAATATGTGAACTTTTTGCATCTCGTTGTGACTAGCCGGTTATCGAATTAAGTCTCATGTGATGAACATTGCACACTAGTGAAAGTGTGGAGTCCTATTTGACATTGGTGTCAATGCCTTGTGTGATGAGCTTATCGTGAACCACGTGTGATGACACCTAGAATTTACCTCGTTGGTCCGGTTAACTAAGTGATGCAAGCTCTCGAAATGATCCTAGGCAACAATTTTAAAGAGTAAAAAAATTTGGCATTATACCTTTTTTTGTGGCCTACCTTGTGAGTGTGTGAACTTTGATTGAACACCCTTTGAGCCTTAGCCTTTTCTTGGAAGAAATTTGATGAAATTGTGACCTTTCTTTAACCCTTCACCCATAATCCTCATGAGATGTGGCTTGTTTGAATAGCCAACTTATGCCATAAGCCTAAGTTAGGGGTGTGGTGAAAAGAGAAGGTAAATCAAGAAGTGCAAAGAAGTCCCCCTTGACCCATGGATTTGAGAAATAGGGAACCCCTCCATACGAAAAAAAAATAGAAAAAGAAAAGAAAAATGAAAAAGAAAAAGAATGAAAAAGTTGTAGAATAAAGTTGTGAAAGTTGCAAAATAAATGGGGTGTCCGGTATTCCATTGAAAGTGAATAATGGGGTGAATTGTCAGCATGAATGAGAATGATGAAGAGAAGGAAATGAAGTGTTGTTCATACCACATTTCATGAGGATAGGAACCACTGAGCCTAAATGACCATACCTTTATACTCAACCCCGTTACAAGCCTTGAAAAGACCTTTTTGATCTTGAGTGAGCTGAAGCAAGTGTTGATTGGAAAATAAGGTCAAACCTATGGGTGGAATCATGCATGTGTTCATCTTTGTGAGTGTGAGAGTTGTTTGTGATTCCGGAGCTTTAAATTGTTGAACAAATTGTGTGTGAATATGAAATCATCTTTGTGTGAGGGCATCTGAATACTTTTGTTGAGCTTGAACTTGCATTTGAAGCAAGTATTGTGAACTTGAGAATCTTTGATAATGGTGAGTCACAACTTGAATCTTTGAGTGCAGAATTTATCCTTGCTTAAATAAGTTGAGTCTTGTTGTGTGCATTCATGATTGAGTCTTGTGTAGCACTATTTGAGACATCCTTTTTGAACTGTTGAACTTGAGTTTTACTTGAGAACAAGCAAAAGTTTAAGTTGGGGGTGTTGATGAGTCCAAGATTTGGACTCATTTAGGGCTTTATTTGGATAGATTTAGTGTCCTCAAATGCTTACTTTGTGCCAATAACTGATGTAAAATCCTTGATTTCCAGGTATTTGGAGTGAGGAACAAAGCAAGGACACTAATTTGCAAAAAGGATCGAAGCGAGTTAAAAGAAGGAAGAAAAGAGAGCCTGGTGATCACCAAGTCCATTTGGCGAATCGTTGAGTGGCCATTTGACCGCCTAAAGTTCCAGTGTGCCAAGCCCTGAAGGAGAAAATTAAGTCGGCGAGAGAAAGGAGCAGTCGGCGGATCGCCGAGTGGTTCCGCGATGCATTGTTCGATCGCCCAAAGTAACAGACCTAGTGGATGTTGAAGGCCAAAACAGAAAGGCGATGAAATGGGCCAAAGGGTGAATCCCCGAGTTGATCGGTGAGCCTGACTTACTGCGTCGAATGGCTCTTCGCAGCATAATTTTGGCGACTATAAATAAGTTTTTGAATATTTAGTCTATGAGGAGATTATTATTATATTGAGTTGTAAGTTTGGAGAGAGAATTCTGAGCTTTGAGACAAGTTTTCCTTAGCTTTGAAGAATTGAGGTTTTCCACTTTTGAGAAATTGGACGTGGGTCTTTAAGATTCTTCAATTTGGACCTTTGTAAAGATGAAATTAATCGTACCCAGTTGATGGAAACACAATTTGGTAACAATTTTTATCTTTTTATGATGTTTAGCTAAAACCCCAATTCTTGGGGTGTGGTTATGTGATTATGGGATGATTTAGTTTGTGGGTATTGCTAATTGTTAGTCTAAATGTTGTTTAGAAGTGATTTCAATCAGTAATTGTGGTTTAATTTAAAGAATGGTAGTTGCAAATGCAACTCTACCTTCGTGTTTTTGGCTTGCTCAAGAGAGAGGCTTTAAAACAAAGATTATTGATTGATAGTCTGTGGGTATTGGGTTGTCAGGGGTTCAGCTTGAGAGAGTGAATCCTAAACCTTTTTCCACACATTCAGCTCGAGAGAGTGAATGGACTAAGGCGTAGGTTGTTCTTATTTTGCATGCTTGTTGATGTTCAAGAGAAATCAACTTGATTCGGGGTAAATTGGTCGAGAGAAAGTTTACCTCCTCTATAGTCTAGCTTATTCACTAATTTACAGTTATTTTATAACAGTTGCAATTACCCATTTTTCTACATTAGCCTATAATCGAATCACATCCCAAGAACCCGTCTCATTATTTGTTATTCTGTATTGTTTTGTTGCTGCTATAGTTTTAAATTAAAACCAAAACCCCCTTATTTGACATTCGTGTCACCCCTTGATTTAAAGTATGTTTTTATTCGTAAATGTCTATTCCTATGGCTGATTTGAGCATATTCACACTTGAATCTTGAATCTTAAACACGTACCACTCTAATGCTTATCGTGACCAACGACACTAACCTACGGTTCGAGTGTCTACGACCTTCGACAGTATAGTAACCCAACTAAAGGTTGGGGTCATGTCCCAAGGGAGTGATTTTGAGAATTAATAGCAAAATGAAATTTAGTTCTAACTAGTTGTAGCTAAAAACATTAACGAGTAAAATCATAGTAAATTGAAGGGGGTGACACAGAAGTGTCAAATATCAATTTGGGGGTTTTGTCACAATTAGTAAAAACAACAAAAATAACAAGAAAATCAAGTATGGGTAAGGATTCCTAGGGTGTGACCGCAATACAAGTTGAGATAAGTAGTTGGGTACATGCTTTGGAAAGGAAATTTGTATGATAATAGTGACTATGCTAAGCTTTAAATGGAAATAAGTTCCCTCTCGGGCAACTTACCCCGTTTCAAATGTGTTCCTCTTTGATACCCATTTACCGCATGAAGACCAGCCTACGCCTTACCCCACTCACTCTCTCGAGCTGAGTGTTAGGATATGGGACTAGGGCTCACCCTCTTGGGTTGAACCTCATGTCGATCCACTCCTTAGGCCATCAGTCTAGTGGTCTTGGTTTCGCGACCTCCCTCTTGGGCAAGCCGAAAACACATGGGTGGCTTTGTATTTGCAACTAGAAACACTTTAGGTTAAACCAAAACCACTAGGTGAAATCACCATTAAACTACATCTAGCCTATCAGCAAGCAAAACCCAATAATAATATCAACACATATTTGCTAAATCACACCCCAAGAATGGGGGTTTTTAGCCACACATCAAGAAATATCAAAATACACCTAAATTGATAGTGAAATCAAATGGGTATAAGAAATTAAACCTTGATTTAAGCAAAGGAAGAAGAATGGAGAAGACCCACTTCCAACTTGGGGAAGATGAAATCCTTTTTTCTTCAAGTCTCCCAAAAACCCTCTCCAAACTTGAGAGAAAATATCTAAAAAGTGCTATTCTATTCTGGAAATTAAAATAAATGTTCGACTCCTTAAAATTAATAACAAATTTAGTATTTATAGACTTCATAAAATAGCACTAGCGGATCTTTTGGCGAAGTTAGTCATTAACGCCGAATGACTCAGCAATTCACCCTTCTTCTACTTCATCGCCGTTTCATGCTTGCCTTCAGTACTTTACGTTCTGGACCATTGGGCAGTATAGTACTGCTTCGTGGAAATATTCGGCGAGCGTCAACTGCTCCTTTTATCGCCTTTTTGATCCTTCTCCTTCAGGGCTTCGCGTACTGGAACAAAGGGCGAAATGAATCCCTTCGGTGAATCTCCAAGTGTGCTTGGCGATGCTCAGGCTTCAGCTTCTTCATTCTTTTCAGCCTTTTTGTTCCTTTTTTGTGCCTAAGTGTCCATGGTTTCACTAAAACTTCAAATACCTGAAACTTAAGAGTTTTCATCAGATATTTAGACAAAACAAGCATTCGAGGACACTATTCTTATTAAAATAAAGCTCTAAATGAGTCCAATTTGTGGACTCATCACACTCCCTGTGGGATTCGACCCCAACTTATTTAGTTGGGTTATTATACTGACTAACGATCGTTGTCACTTAGAATTGGATGAAGTGTCCTTAAAACGTTAATCAAGTATCTACTGTAATGAACTCAAATCCGATGCAATAGTAACCAACTTCTCAACTATATTAACAAGACTAGAGTTCAATTACAAATCCAGAAAGTAAATGCAACAACACAAACAACAAAAACCCAAAACAGAATCGTAGAAATACTAAATGTAAGAACAAGGGAATTGATCGATAGACGGTAGAAGGGAGATGAGTAGCTTAGACTCAGAATTGGGGATGTGAAATGTAGAAACTGCTTTTTGCAAATAATTCACCATGCCCTCTGATAATGAAGCCCTGCTCTATTTAATGACAAGCAACAATACCCTCAGTTTGGATCCCAAATTATCCTTTGTGAAGGCTTTAGTAATTACAACCAACAGTAATACCATGTTCTATTTAACGATTCCGTGAAATAGCAATCCAATTACATATAGCAGGACGAACGCACAAAAAATGGCAAGAAAAGTTAGAACAACTCAATTCTTACCCAACTTAGCTTGTCGTTACGTGTTAAAAACTTCATGTAAGTAAGATGTTCAACATATAGATGATTGTAAAGAAAGAAATCGGAGAGCAGCTTGAGTCTATATGGGTTGGAAGTTATAAACATTGACACTTTTGGTTGAATCATAAAATTAAGTTTTTCACCAAAACAAAATAATATTTCACGTAATGGAAATCTTAGTAACTCAGTTGGTTGGCTATCTTAACTCCCACTTTGTTGGTGATGGTTCTATTCCCCACATTGTAATATCCTCCCCCATTAAATTTAAAAAATAATATTTCATAGAAGAAATTAATATGAAAGTTCAGTACGCCACTAAATATGTTGGATTGTTGCAATTATTTTCTTAAAAAAAAAAACTCAAAATAATCATTTAATTAAGATTCAGATTTTATTTTTTTATAGTTAATATTTTGAAATATATAATTGTTTCGAAGGAAAAAATGATTAGTTCAACCCAAAACATTCTATTATTTAAATATATATAGACTATAGTAAATCTAAGCATGTTATCCATCTCGTGCCTACTCATATAACAAAGTTAAATTTGAATGCGAAAAAATGTTTAATTGCTTTTAAAAAAAAAGGAACAGGAAGATAAAGAAAAAGGTGAGTAGGGGGAAATTATACATATGAAAATCGTTTTTGGGATTAACAAAAAAAAATGATTAAAGATTTTCCTTTTTCTTCACAATAACTAAAATCTCGATCTTAGGTAGTTAAATTGTCCCATCATAAATGATTTAAAAAAAAATGTATATTTAAGAATTTGCTATAATCGAATATATCCAAGTAAAATAAATCTATGATTTGTAACATGGTAGTTATGATGGCTAATATTATTTACAAACTAAATATAAATAAATAAAAATGTACGAAACAAAATAAAGAGAATAACCTTTATTCCTTAGGTTATCTTTGAAAGTGATTCACTTTTAAAAGTGTTAACAAACTAAATTTCAGACCGTATGATATCTCAAATTTTAATGGATCTATGTCACAGATCAAATCAAGTAATCAAGATCTATAAATTTCTACCGTGTATGAAATTAAATGCTAATTACTTTTCCCTTTCCAATATTTTATATGTTGTAATAAAATATTTGAATTTTAAAAATGTTCATTATCCATAGACTCCTTGGAACTCGTTGTAGAACTGGTGAAAAAAGTATCGAGAGATAAAAACAAGAAAGGAAAAATGATGTTTGAATCATAAATTTTGACAAATAATTACAAGAAAATAAAAGTGCATCTACATTACAACAAAGTAATAATTTATGTACAATGTAAAGCACACAAAGTTATATACTTTACAGTTTAGATAACAATCAATTTCAACACGAACCTATATATAAAAAAATGTTAGAACATATGTATCAAGATACACCTAAATAAAGAAACACAAAATAAAAAAATTTAAGACATAGGTATTAATATATTATGGAATTCAAAATATCAGTAAAACATATAATAAATGTAAAAGATTGCAATTTTTTCCTTTTCTTCAATATAGTTCTTACAAAATATACAAAAATAATTTTTATATTAGATTGAAGGGTGAATTATACAAACAAAATAAAGAAATCAAAAGATAGGGGTACTACTTTATTGACCATTTTTCCATTTGGGGATTTCATAGTCTTATAAATATAATGTAACATCTCGCTAATTGAAAGAACTAGAAAGAGTTAAAATTGGAAATAGTCATTTTAGGAAAGAATGAAAAATCTGGAAATTTGTTAAGTTATTTTAAGTTTGGGTTTTTGGTCAACTTCAAATGACCATAATTCCTAGCTCGGGATGACTTAGGCGTGCTTCCAGATACCGTAGGAAATATCTTAAAATTATCTTTTCAACGCCGCCGAGTTTGCATGATTTCAAGTTTGTATGAGTGAGATATGTCCATTGGAAGTTGGGTTGTTCAAATAAGGAAAGTCTAATCCGGATTTTTGAAGGGCATTATGGTCTTTTCCATACCCCATGACTTAATTTTGTTTTTGGGTAATTAATTGGGGTCTAAACTGATAGGATTCATTTTACACTTTTACAATATTTTGTTAGGATTTTAGAGAAGAGACGAGAGGAGAAGAAGCAAGAATCGTCAAATTCTCGAAGCTAAGATCGTGGATTTCGTCAAGGGGTGATCTCTATGAGGTATGTGAGTTCACATAGCATTGGGTTCGTTCACCCACGCGGCAAACATGTTTATTTCAGTATGATTTTCATCATAAAAGATTGAGACTTTGATGTTCTTGAGTTGTGTTCTTAAATTGCTTTCTTTCTTGAATTTGGGATGAGATTGAGGAGTTCTTGAGAGTTTAAGGTCGATTGTTAGAGTTGTTCTGAGTTAGATTCTTGTGTACATACACTGGGTATCTGAATCTAAAGGGAATTTGCGAAAAAGAACCGAGTTTAGGTGAATTGGGGTCAGAAAATGTAGATGGAAAAAGTCGGCAGAATCTAGGTACCAGGTCTACGACGGGAACCTGTTCCTCCAAATGGGAAAGAGTTCTCCTCGTGGAGCGGACCGGTCACGGACCGTTCTGCCTCAAAATTATTTCGCGACCAATTAATTAAATGTATCTCCGTGTTGCAGACTTGCTTACAGACAATGATTTCTTGATATTTTCTCATGTTTAACTATCTAAAACACTCCTAAACATCATGAGATCTTTCCTATCACAAATCAAAATCCTTGAATCCATAATTCAATTCAAGAAGAGTTAAGATTCAAGTCAAGAGAACTTAAGAGCGAAGTCAATAGAAGTTCATAGAGTCTTCCAAAAGTGTTTTACAAATGTTTTTACTTTGTTTTAAGACTTGAGTTTTGAGTTGAGCAAAGAGTAATGTTTGAAGTTCATTTCTTCAAAAGAGTATATCGGGACTATCTATTCCCAAAGAGTAAAATGTTTTCACATTTAAAGAATAAAGGAAACCTTTATTTCCAGAAAAGCCTTTGAGTTAGTTTTCAGTTAAAGAGTAAATGTTTTCACATTTAAAGAAGAAAGGAAACCTTGATTTCCAAAAGAGCCTTTGAGCTAGTTTTCAGTTAAAGAGTAAATGTTTTCACATTTGAGCAAGAAAGAGAACATCAATTCTAAACAGAGCTTTTAAACTAAGTTTTGAGTAATTATCTTAAACCAAAGAAAGAAGTTATGTTTTTAAACATATGAGCTAGTACATTTTAGGAGTAGTATTGAGCACCGATATGCGGGACAGTTCAGATAACTCACAACCCCCATAAACCATGTAGCCATCATGGGTACAAAGCATCATACTTTTTAGATGACTCCTTAGGTGCTTTTAGCATAGACTAGTAGATTTTCTTAGTTCATGCGTTCTATATGATAGCAAAGTGTACTACAGTTCTGGCAGCGTGGGTAAGTTGATGTATCACCACTTAGGCTCATAGTGGTTGTTGTCGGTTAGAGAAACTCCCACAACAATATTATTTTGTATTTTTATATACATTTCAGAGTTATATTGTATCTTTGCATACATATCAGAGTTACTATTATATTTTTAAATACACAGAATTGATATCCATGTTTTAAAAGCTTTTCTTTATATTGCATTTATGTTATTTCTTTATATTGAAACGAGTTCAATTAAGTTGAGTTGAATTGAGCCAGGTAAGTTCTTCAGTTCCTTTTAGTCTTATGTCTGGTTTTAAAATTCCCCTCACATACTCGTACATTCAATGTACTGATGCCATTTGGCCTGCATCTTTTTATGATGCAGACACAGGTAATCAGGATCAACATCCAGCGCATCGTTGATTCTAGTTGAGCTCCAGAGTTTGTTGGTGAGCCTCCTTGCTTCCGGAGGATCCCTTTTTATTGCTTTTCAGTATTTAGTTCATTAGGATGTCGTGGGTCTTGTCCTGACATCCATCTTAGTTAGTAGAGGCTTCATGGATAGACAGTCAGTTAGTTCATTTGTTTTTACTTTTTTATTGGCTTATGTTCAGATTTGAGTTGTCATTTTGGCTAAGTTAAATGTTTATTTCTAAAACATTATGAGTCTAGTTTGAGAAAGTTGAGTTATCTTGCATTTTAGTTCTTTTCTTAATGCTTAAAGTCTTCTGATGAGTAAGTAATCTAGGCCAAGGGTTCACTTGGGGTGTGATAAACTTGGTATCAGAGCATAGAGTTCAAGAGTCATTGGGATTCTATGAAGCCGTGTCTGTAGAGTCCTAGTTATCGGTGTGAAGCATGCCACATCTATAATTAGGAGGCTGCAACATCTAGGAATTTCCTTCACTTCTTTCATACTCACTTCATGCGATAGAGAGTATCTCTATAAAAGTTTTTTCTAACTTGTGCTTGCGCGTAACCGATTGGGAGTTGGGCTATGTTTGAGAATGCCTTCATGGAATGCTTCTTTCCTCGTGAGCTAAGAGAGGCAAATATAATAGAGTTTCTAACACTTAAGCAGGATTATTTGAGCATTCATGAGTATGGGCTGAAGTTCACCCAACTTTCTTGCTATGCTCCAGATATGGCTGCAGATATGAGGAGTAGAATGAATCTGTTTGTTGTTGGGTTGTCTCATCTGTCTAGTAAGGAAGGTAAGGCAGCCATGCTAATAGGTGACATGGACATAGAAAGGCTGATGATTCATGTGCAACAAGTTGAGGAGGACAAGCTGAGGGATAGCGAAGAGTTTAAGAATAAGAGGGCTAAGATATCAGGGAATGAGTCCGGGCAGCAAAAGAGTAATGTGAACCTATCTTCTTTCCAACATAAGCAGAAGGAACCTGCTCCATCATCTGCTAGTGCACCTGCACCAAAGAACAAAAGTGAGTACAATAGTTAGAACTTCAGAGCTAGACCTGCACAGTCTCAAGGTAGTGTTGCACAAGGAGGTAATGGGACTCCTTCATGTGCTAAGTGTGGTAGGAACCACCCAGGGACGTGTCGTGATGGCTCCACTAACTTCTTCAAGTGTGGCCAAAATGGTTATTTTATGAGGGAGAGTCCTGAGAACAGGCAAGGTAATGGTAATGGGGGCAATAGAGCCCAGTCTTCTTCAGTTGTTCCGCCAAATAGAGAGTTGCATCTACAGGAGCTACTTTAGGGGAAGGCGGAGGAGGAAGCTGTCTTTATGCCATCACTAATCGCTCAGAGCAAGAGGATTCGCCAGATGTTGTCACTGGTATGATCCAAGTCTTTAACTTTAATGTTTATGCTTTGTTAGACCAGGAGTGAGTTTATCCTTTGTAACTCCTTATGTTGCTATGAATTTGGATGTTATTCCTGAGCAACTTAGTGAGCCCTTCAATGTTTCTACACCTGTTGGCGAGTCTATTCTAGTAGAAAGAGTCTATCGTGATTGTCCCATTTCTGTCAATCACAAGAGAACCATGGCTGATTTAGTTGAGTTAGACATGGTAGATTTTGATTTAATTCTTGGTATGGACTAGATTCATGCTTGTTATGCCTCAGTTGATTTTAGAACTCGAGTTGTCAAGTTCCAATTTCCTAATAAGCCAGTCTTAGAGTGGAAAAGCAGTTCAGCAGTGCCTAAGGGTCGTTTTATTTCATACCTTAAGGCGGTAAAGCTAGTTTCCAAGGAGTGTGTCTATCACTTAGTCCGAATTAATTACTCTAGTGTTGAGATACCTCGTATTCAGTCAGTTGCAGTAGTAAAAGAGTTTCCAGAAGTCTTTTCTGATGTTCTTCCCGGAGTCCCTCCTGAGAAAGAAATAGACTTCGGTATAGACATTCTTCCATACACTCATCCTATATCTATTACGCCATACAAAATGGCACCAACAGAGTTAAAGGAGTTGAAGGAGCAGTTGAAAGATCTCCTAGATAAAGGTTTCATTCAACCAAGTGTCTCACCTTGGGGCGCTCCGGTCTTGTTTGTAAGGAAGAAGGATGGTTCCCTTAGGATGTGTGTAGATTACCGCCAGTTTAACAAGGTTGGCATCAAGAATAAATATCCTCTTCCAAGAATTGGTGATCTTTTCAATCAGTTTTAGGGTGCTACTTATTTCTCGAAGATAGACCTCAGATCAGGCTATCATCAGTTAAGGGTAAGGGAATGTGATGTTCCAAAGAAAGCATTCAGGACCCGTTATGGTCATTATCAGTTCCTAGTTATGTCTTTTGGTTTAACCAATGCGCCTGCAACATTCATGGACCTTATGAATAGAGTATTCAAGCTTTATTTAGATATGTTTGTTATCGTCTTTATTGATGACATACTAATCTATTCGAGGAATGAAGAAGATCATGCTAGTCATCTCAGAATAGTTCTCCAAAATCTAAAGGATAGAGAGTTGTATGCCAAGTTCTCTAAATGTGAGTTTTGGCTTGTGTCTGTGGAATTCATAGGACATATTGTGTCAGGAGAGGGAATTAAAGTTGATACTCATAAAATAGAGGCAGTGCAGAATTGGCCTAGACCCACATCTCCAACTGATAGTAGGAGTTTCTTAGGTTTGGCTGTCTATTATAGAAGGTTCGTAGAGGGGTTCTCATCTATTTCAACCCCTTTACCCAAGTTAACTCAGAAGATAGTGAAATTTCAATGGTCTGAAGCTTGTGAGAAAAGCTTTCAAGAATTGAAAAAGAGGTTGACTACTGCCCCAGTATTGACCTTACCAGAAGGTACCCAAGGCTTTGTTGTGTATTGTAATGCATCTAGAGTTGGTTTGGGTTGTGTGTTGATGTAGAATGGCAAAGTTATAGTTTATGCCTCAAGACAGTTGAAAGTTCATGAGAAGAATTACCCAACCCATGATCTAAAATTGACTGTCGTAGTATTTGTTTTAAAAATATGGCACCATTATCTTTATGGTGTTCATGTGGATGTGTTCACAGATCACAAGAGTCTTCAGTATATGCTTACTCAAAAAGAGCTTAATCTCAGACAAATGAGGTGGTTAGAATTACTCAAGGATTATGACATGAGTATTCTTTATCACCCAGGTTAGGCTAATGTTGTTGCTGATGCCTTGAGCAGGTTATCTATGGGTAGTACCGTCCATTTAGAGGAAGATAAGAAAGAGTTAGCAAAAGAGGTGCATGGACTTGCACGACTAGGAGTTCGACTAATGGATTGTACAGAAGGAGGAGTAGTGGTGATGAATGGGGCTGAATCATCATTAGTGTCAGAAGTAAAAGAGAAGCAAGACCAAGATCCTTTATTACTTGAATTAAAGGCAAGTGTTCATAAGAAAAAAGTGATGGCTTTTGAACAAGGGGGAGATGGTGTTTTAAGGTTTCAAGGTAGATTGTGTGATTGATTTCAAGGGTAATTGGGATGATCACCTACCTCTCATTGAGTTTGTGTACAACAATAGCTATCACTCTAGCATCCAGATGGCTCCTTATGAAGCTCTGTATGGGAGAAGATGCAGATCTCCTATTGGATGGTTTGAAGTTGGTGAAGCTGGGTTAATAGGACCAGATTTAGTTCATCAAGCTATGGAGAAGGTGAAAGTGATTCAAGAGAGGTTGAAAATGGTGCAGAGTCGTCAGAAATCCTACACTGATGTTAGGAGAAAGAAGTTAGAGTTCGAAGTAGATGATTGGGTTTACTTGAAAGTTTCACCCATGAAGGGTGTTATGAGATTTGGTAAGAAGAGGAAGCTTAGTCCCCGGTATATTGGTCCTTACAGAATATCCAAGAGGATTGGCAATGTAGCTTATGAGTTAGAGCTACCACAAGGGTTAGCAATGGTTCATCCGGTATTTCATATTTCCATGTTGAAGAAGTGTATGGTTGATCCTTCACTTATCAGACCAACTGAAGATATTGGTATCAAGGATAGCTTATCTTATGAAGAGATTCTTGTTCAGATTCTAGATCGCCAAGTTCGCAAGTTGAGGACTAAGGAAGTAGCATCAGTCAAAGTCATTTGGAGGAACAAGTTTTATTGTGGAAGCTACTTGGGAAGCTGAGGAGAATAGGCAGAAGAGATATCCACATCTCTTTGAAACTGGATAAATTCCACATTAAGGTAATAATTCTCTTCTAAGTACTCTTTAACTTATAAGTTGGCATGTTGTATTTGCATTGCTTGTTGGGTGTTTGAGTTGAATGTTAGATGTTACAACCTTAGCCTAGTAAGAGTAATCTCATTTGAGGACAAATGTTCCCAAGGGGGAAATATTGTAACATCTTGCTAATTGAAAGAACTAGAAAGAGTTAGAATTGGAAATAGTAATTTTAGGAAATAATGAAAAATTTGGAAATTTCTTAAGTTATGTTAAGTTTGAGTTTTTGGTCAACTTCAAACGACCATAACTCCTAGCTAAGGATGAGTTAGGTGTGATTCCAGATACCCTAGGAAAGATCTTGGAATTATCTTTCCAACGCCGTTGAGTTTGCGCGCTTCCGAGTTTGTATGAGTGAGATATGCCCATTGGAAATTGGAATGTTCAAATAAAGAAAGTCCAATCCGGATTTTTGAAGGGCATAATGGTCTTTTTCATACCCCATGACTTAATTTCGTTTTTGGGTAATTAATTAGGGTCTAAACTGATAGGATTGAGTCTATGCTTTTACAATATTGAGTTAGGGCTTTAGAGAAGAGGAAAGAAGAAGAGAAGAGAGAATAAGAAGCAAGAATCATCAAATTCTCGAAGCTAAGATCATGGATTTCGTCAAGGGGGATTCCTACGAGGTATGTGAGTTCACATAGCGTTAGGTTGGTTCACCCACGTGCCAAACATGTTTATTTAAGTATGATTTTCGTACTAAAAGATTGAGACTTTGATGTTCTTGAGTTGTGTTCTTGAATTCCTTTCGTTCTTGAATTTGGGATGAGATTGAGGAGTTCTTGAGAGTTTAAGGTCAATTGTTAGAGTTGTTTTGAGTTAGATTCTTGTGTACATACACTGGTTATCAGAATCTAAAGGAAATTTGAGAAAAAGAACCGAGTTTAGGCGAATTGGGGTCAGAAAATGTAGAAGGAAAAAGTCAGTAGAATCTGGGTACCAAGTCCGCGACGCGGACCTATTCCTCAAAATGGGAAAAAGTTCTCCACGCGTCGCGGAGCGGTCACGGACCATTCTGCCTCAAAAATATTTCGCGACCAAATAATTAAATGTATCTCTGCATCCCGAACCTGCTTCCAGACAGTGATTTCTTGATCTTTTCTCATGTTTAACTATCGAAAAACACTCCTAAACATCATGAGATCTTTCCTATCACAAATCAAATCCTTGAATCCATAATTCAATTCAGGAAAAGTTAAGAGTCAAGTCAAGAGAAGTTAAGAGCCAAGTCAATAGAAGTTCACAGAGTCTTCCAAAAGTCTTTTACAAATGTTTTAACTTTGTTTTTTTGAATTGAGCAAAGAGTAAGTTTGAAGTTCATTTCTTCAAAAGAGTATATCGGGACTATGTATTCGCAAAGAGTAAAATGTTTTCACATTTAAATAAGAAAGGGAACCTTGATTTCCAAAAGAGCCTTTGAGCTAGTTTTCAGTTAAAGAGTAAATGTTTTCACATTTAAAGAAGAAAGGAAACCTTGATTTCCAAAAGAGCATTTGAGCTAGTTTTCAGTTAAGGATTAAATGTTTTCACAATTGAGCAAGAAAGGGAACATCAATTCCAAGAGAGATTTTAAGCTAAGTTTTGAGTAATTATCTCAAACCAAAGAAAGAAGTTATGTTTTTAAACATCTGAGCTAGTATATTTTGGGAGTAGTATTGAGCACCGATATCGGGGAGAGTTCAGATAACTCACAGCCCCTATAAACCATGTCGCCATCATGGGTAGAAAGGATTATACTTCTTAGATGACTCCTTAAGTTCTTTTTAGCATAGACTAGTGGATCCACTTAGTTAAGGTGTTCTATATGACGGCAAATTATAGGACATTTCTGGCAGCGTGGGAAAGACGTTGTATCACCACTTAGGCTCATAGTGGTGGTTGTCGGTTAAAGAAACTCCCACAGTAGTATTATTTTGTATTTTTATATACATTTCAGAGTTATATTGTATCATTTCATACACATCAGAGTTACTACTGTATTTTTAAATACACATAGTTGATATTCATGTTTTTAAAGCTTTTCTTTATATTGCATTTATGTTATTGCTTTATATTGAAAATGAGTTCAGTTAAGTTGAGTTGAGTTAAGCCAGGTATGTTCTTCAGTTCCTTTCAAGCGTATGTCTTGTTTTAGAATACCCCTCGCAAACTCGTACATTCAATGTACTGATGCCATTTGGCCTGCATCTTTTTATGATGCAGACACAGGTAACCAGGATCAGCATCCAGCGCATCAGTGATTCTAGTTGAGCTCCAGATTTTGTTGGTGAGCCTCCTTGCTTTCAGAGGATCCATTTTTATTGCTTTTCAGTATTTAGTTCATTAGGATGTTGTGGGTCTTATCCGCACATCCATCTCAGTTATTAGAGGTTTTATAGATAGACAGTCAGTTAGTTCATTTTTTTTTACTTTGTTATTGGCTTATGTTCAGATTTGAGTTGCCAATTTGTCTAAGTTAAATGTTTATTTCTAAAACATTATGAGTTTATTTTGAGATAGTTGAGTTATCTTGCATTTGAGTTCTTTTCTTAATGCTTAAACTCTTCCGCTGAGTAAGTAAGCCAAGCAAAGGGTCGCTTGGGGCCAGCAATGGTTCTCGAGTGTCAGTCCCGCCCAGGGTGTAGGCTCGGAGCGTGACATATAAGTATATTTACTCCTTATTTTTTGCACCATATCTCAAGACTCAAAGGTGTTTTTCTCTCTTTATCCTTTCATATTACATAGAAGATAGCCATCCTTTAATAAAGTATATGTGAATAATGAAAGGACTAAGAGAGAAGCACCTTTGAGTCTTGAGATGTGGTGAAAAGATAAGGAGTAAATATGTCTATATTTATAGGACTATGAAATCTCCAAATGAAAAAAAAAATTCAACAAATTAGTACCCTTATCTTTTTATTTCTTCATTTTATTTGTATAATTAACTCTCAAATCTAATAGAAAAATCATCTTTGTATATTTGTAAGAGCTATGAGAAAGTAAAGAAAATTTTGCAATTTTGATACATATACTATAGGTTTTAATGATCTTTTAAATGAATAAAATTTCTCCATGATATATTAATACTTATATCCTAATTTTTTATTTTGTGTTTCAAAATTTAGGTGTATCTTGATATATATATATATATATATTTCTAACATTTTTATTTTATTTTTTATATAGATTCGTATTGGAATTGATTGTTATTTAAAGTGTATACCTTTGTGTGACTTAACATTGTACATAAATTATTACTCTTTGTTGTATATGTGGAGACTCTTGTTTATCTCTCTATATTTTTTACAAGTTCTACTGCTATTTCTAAAGAATCTATGAACGATGTCCATTTTTTTAATTTAGATATTGTATCACAACATATAAAAAATATTGTAAAGGAAAAAGTTATTACCAAAGTGGAAAAAATTAAGGAGACAAAAATATCAATTTAAATGATTGGGTATATGTTTATATCAACTTCTTTAATAGTTCCCGCAAATCTAGCTAGCTATTAATCACACATACATGTAAGAATTCAGAAATTTTAATTTACAAATTTACCAACAACAGAAAAACGCATCATTAATACTGACAAATCACACATTCCAAACTCACAATAAAAACTAAGCTCATTAAGTCACATGAGAATTCAGAAGCTAGGATATAAACAAAAAAGGAAGGGGAGCACCAAACATTTCTACTTAACAATATACCCTTAGAAGGAGGTCATTACAACTGATTTAACAAAGTTATTCCAAACATCAAGATAAAAATTAAGCAGATTAAGTCACATAAGGATTCAAAAGCTAGGATACAAACATAAAAGGAAGGGAGCAACAAACATATATACACAAGAGTATGCCCTTAGAAAGGGGGTCATTACAAATGTTTTAACAAAGTTTTTGCTATTCTATATTAGCACACAAAAACTTTCACCAAAAAATCAGTGGTACAACGTCATCTTTAACATTCAAGGATGGAGATCAACGAAGAATAGAATTGGGCATGAAGCACAAAATCAGTTGATACATTACAAAGATTGGTCAAAGCTAAATGGGTAAGAAGCATAAGTAAAAAAGAGAAAGATGAATTTGTGGTCGCTTTGCAAAAATTTTACGGCTACCTTCAAAAACTTCAAGCATCAATGGACAACATATTACCTCACAATCAAAGGCAGATGAAGGTCAAATGGAAAGCAATGAGCAAGAAAAGAAGGAAGAACGATTACCTCTCAGTAGTGAATGCTCTTGTGTATGATGCGAAAGACAGAGAAGGAAAGGTACAAGACAAACATATCTACAAAAGGAGACGACAAAGTGTGTGGTTACCATGGCTATCAGAAGGAAACATCTCGAAAAGAATATTGAAAAAAAATGAGAAAGAGGCGGATGTTGTTAGGTTATTTTCATTATTATACATAGAAGTTTTGGTGTGGGCTGGGCTCCTTGTTTTCATATTTTATTTGTTTTGTTGATATTTTTGGGCGGATTGGCTAGACTGATATGTAGATTGATTAACATCAAATAAAACGGCCCAACATGCCACCAAAAATTTGGAAGAAAAAAAAAGAATTCCAGAACACCCACAAATATATAAAAAAAAGAAGATAAATAAGATAACCTTATAAATACGAATAAGAATGACTTTATTAATCTAGGAAAAATTATAAATATATTTCAAACAGAATAAAATAATTATAGAAGATAGCACAACGAAATATATAAATATATTTCAAATCAAGTAAAGTAGTTATACAAGATAACTCAACGAAATATTTCAAATCAAGAAGAATATACACTAACAAAATTAAATTTTGAATGCCATATAAGTTATCACTTATGTGGGTTTTAATATAGGGAAAGTTTCAAATATACCATCAAACTTTGAAAAGAGGCTCATCTATATCATCTTTTAAAAGCTAAGCTTAGCTCTGCCAAAGTCGTTCAACAAAGTGTCCATTTATGTCATTATATTTATCAACAAAATATATATAATTTTGCAATACCCTTTTTTCCATGTTGTTGCCTCTTATTAGATGTACACATTACCAAATTTAAACCAACCCACTATTTAACCCATTTGAAATTAATAGTCGGGTTACTCAAATGGGTACAAGGACGGACCGGTTTAATTTGGTCGCATAGACTTCTAATAAGAGGCCACATGAAAAACTGATATTGCATAACTATCTATATTATCTGTTAAAAAATAATGGCATAAATGGACATTTTGTTGAGTGGAAATGGCATAGATGAACAAACTTTTAACGGATGACATAGAAGAGTCTTTTATCAAAGATCGATTACATATTTTACCTATCATCAAAAGTGCAGCATTCAAGGTTAAAGAATATAACCTCTTTAGGTACATGAGAAGGTAACCAACTTAATCAAATGTAATTAGGTGAATACAATAAGAGCCTATTGTTTTAAGGTTGTATTGTAATTGTGAATGCATCTTTTGCCATGTTTTCAAGTTGCTAGTTTCAATTTCCAGGGCAGAATTGGCAACAGACCAACCAACATGTTTAATTCAATGCTTTTTAGAGTTATGGCATCACCAAAATGAGAAGGAATTTCCTCAAGTTGCTTACAGTTGGTTAAAACCAAATGTTAAGCTTAAAAAAAGCATCACCGTAGACGTACAACTATGAAATGTTGATGTTGTCCATATTTAAATATTTGATTTCAGGAAACTCTGAATCATTCACTTCCCAATGATTCCCTACGAAAGCTTGATGAGTCCACAAATTGGACTCATCTAGGGCTATATTTTAATAGAAATTGTGTCCTCAAATGCTTATTCTATCTCAATATCTGATGAAACCACTTAAGTTTCAGGTATTTAAAGTTTGAAGGAAAGCATGGACACTACGACACAAAAAGGAACGAAGTTGCGGAAAAGAACGAAGAAATGAAGGATTGAGGATCACCGAGTCTACTTGGTGAGTCACCGAAGGGTCTTACTTCGCCTTTTGTTCCAGTGAGCTGAGCCCTACAGGAAAGGATCAAGTCGGCGGAACAAAGGGAGCATTCGAGTTATCGCTGAAAAGTTCTGTGAATTAGTACATATCGCGCAATGACCTAGAGCACGACGATGCTGAAGGATGGTGCAAGATGGGGATGAACTACACCAAAGGGCTAATCACTGAGATGATAGGCGATGCACTCCCCTATCGGCCAACGCCCCAGAACGATAAAATACTATGGACGAAGCAGAAGAGCGGTAAACCAGGCTAAAGGGCGGATCACCGACACCCTCAGCGATAACGACTAACTTCGCTGAATGACCTGACGCAACACAAATGTGTGACAACTATAAATACTAGTTAGAGAGGAGATTTTTTGGGTCGAACATTATTATAATTTTCAGTCTAGAATATTAACTTTTCACTTTTTGTACTCTAAGTTTGAGAGGGTTTTGAAAACTTGAAGAAGAAGAGGGTTTCATCTCCAAGGATTTGGACTTGGGTCTCTTGGATTCTTTATTCTTGGCCTGTAACAAGACTTAAATCTTCATACCCATTTGAAAGTAAGCTCATTTAGGTATAAATTTTTATCTCTTGATGTATGGCTAAAAACCCTAATTCTTGGGATGTGATTTAGCGAATATGGCTTAGATTAGTTGTTGGGTCTTGCTTGCTGATAGATTAAATGTAGTTTAATTGTGATTTCATTTAGTAGTTGTGGCTGAATTTAATGAATTTGTAGTTACAAATACAAGTTCATATATGGGTTTTCGGCCTGCTCGAGAGAGAGGTCGTGAAACCAAGACTACTAAATTGATGGCCTAAGGAATGGGTCGACATGAGGTTCAGCTCAAGAGAGTGAACTCTAGTCCCATATCCAAACACTCAACTCGAGAGAGTGAGTGGGGTAAGGCATAGGCTGGTCTTCATGCGGCAAGTGGGTGTCCGAGAGAAACCCATTTGAAACGGGGTAAGTTGCTCGAGAGAGAACTCATTTCCATTTAAAGCTTAGCCTAGTCACAATTATTCTATAAATTCCCTATCAGAAGCATCTACCCAATGATTTTGATCTATCCCGTATTCCTAGTCGCATCCCAAGAACCTCCCTCTCATTGATTGCTATTTTAGCTTCTTTTGATATTTTTGCTTACTTGTGACAAAAACCCCATTTGATATTTGACACTTTTGTGTCACCCCCTTAACTTACAATGTTTTTAATCGTTAAATTAGCTACGACTAATTAGAATGAAATTCTAATTTTCTACTAATTTTCACCACCGCTCCCTTGGGACACGACCCCAATCCTTGGTTGGGTTACTATACTATTGCACGATCGTAGACACTCGTACTGGAAGTTGTGTCGTTGATTACGCAAAACATCAAAATGGCGTCGCTGCCGGAGAGTGGTATTACTTGAAAATTCTTAGTTTAATAGAATTTTTTATTCTTCTTAGTTTTAGTTTTACTAATCTAAATTGTAGTTTTGCTGTGCTTGTTTGAATAAGAAAGCAGGGAACTAAGAATGGATAATCATTATGGATATCATACAGATCATCCCCTTCTGAAACTATTGAACCTGAGGGACAACTTCCTGACATTTAAACAATTCGGGGATGAGACAATTATGTAAATATGGCTGAAGTTTCAAGCGGTGCTGCAACCATACACATCTCATGGGATGATGGACAAGGCGCTACTAGATTGCTTCTATAGGGGTCTTGGACCAGAGAATAAAAGTATAGCCGATCAACTTTACGAGGGTGGTATGCTACACCACCCCTATGAAGTGGTAGCAAAACTCCTTGATGGCATGGTGGAAACCAATAAAGAAACCAAAAAGAAGCAGGAGTGGGACGCACTACTCACCTTGTTGGATGCTCTATCCAACCGAGTCACGAAATTAGAAGTACAAGCCATGGGAAAAGAAAAGCACTTCTCCCTCCGAGAGTGTAAACATGGGAAGAAGCAAGGAAGTGTGCAAGATGGCGAAGCTCTTTCACTCATTCAGCAAAAAATTGAGGCATAGGAGAAGATGTTGAATGAGATAAAGGAAAATATCAAAATGCTAAATGAAGCATCAACCTCTCACTCTATGACTATTCAGCTGCAGGATGCTCAAATCGGCCATTTGATATTAGGTCATTATCCACCATTCGCCAAGGACTCAACTAATTACACCATGGGCGACTTCAAGGAGGAAGAATAGTTGTTGACTTGCGTCGTGCCGCGACGTTAACTAAGGCGTTGTTTGGGAGGCAACCCAAAACCACTTAGTATTTTATATTTGCGTATTGGTAAAATAATAATGTGTTTTTGATACAACTTGAAGTGTGAGAGGGTGTTAGAAAAGTGTTTGGTGAAAAACATCAGGTCTAGTCGATGAATCGCCAACCATATCGGCAACTCCGAAGTTTACCGTTGTTTGAAAATCAAATTTTTCTTGGATAGTTCTGTAAAACTCGGCGAAGTAAATGACTGTTCGGCGAAATGCCAACTGACTCAGTAATCAAGACTACTGCCCCCAAATGAGCATAAATTGGACTGTTTGCAAGCAAAAGGTTTAAAATTCTACAACTTGTTCACTTTTACACGCTTTCATTCCTCCAACTGCATCTTTGCACACTAATTTCCATATACTCATGCATTACCTAAGTATTCTAGTTATCAATTTTTTCTCAGAACATAGATTGCACCTTATATTGGTCAGCACAAAATGGTGGTTGTGAAGCATTCGAGAACGTGGGTTGAAAATACGCGCATTGGATTGTCTAGCGAAGATTTGTAGAGCTCGCTGAACCACTCAACGGTCCACTTAATGTCCCAACCTCGCCTTCTCTGTAATGCAAATTTGTTGAAGGACTATAACTCGAAGCAGCAAATATAGCCAGACATAAAATCACATGAGGAAACGTGTCGCCCCAACATATGGAGAAGATCCTTAATCAGGATTACTCTCTAGCCCTCTCTCTGTCTTTCTCTAATTTGACCTTTGACTTATTGTTTTATGCATTTGAGGACAAATAGTTTTTGTATTATGGTGGGGTGAAGCCTATCTTTTGTGCGACTACTATTATTATTTGTGTTTTGTGTTTATATTTAGGTTGTTCTGGCTAAAATGTGTTTCATCTGTGTTGTGGATGTTTGAGCTTATGGCTCCCTTTTTGGTTTAAATTGTGAAATGATTTTGACCCTTCCAAAAAATTTCAAATTTTTCGCACATTTTCACCACCCCTTGTATGCGCTTAATTGTGGTTGTTCATTAGCAAATTTGAGTCTCGGTTTCGATCAATATTGATGACTTAAATAGTGCTTGCAATCGAATGAACATGAAGGTACGGCTACGATGCGACTTAATGAAGTCGCATAGACAATATGTGAACTCTTAGTGTCGATGATTTGAATAATATTTCTCAAGAGTTTTATGAAACTTGTGATGTACATAATCAAATTTTGTGTTTGTACCATGGTTTATAACCACTTATCTACCTTTATTCATCAACGTCCTTGAACGATCTTATAAAGATGGAACTGGTAATATTATCAAAGCTATTTACCCACCTCAGTCGTCATTTGTTTTACCTAATAATACTGGTATAACTTTTACTGCCTTCCAAAAATTTGTTGAAGAGGATGTTGCGGCAGTCAGTATCAACAAAATTAATAATTTAATTTCTCAAAATAATTATTTGGGACATTATGTTAAAGTTTTGGGTGAACATATTGGTTCTCTTGATAAAAAATTGGATGAGTGATTGCTTTGATAATTTAGATAAAAAATTATGTAAATAATTTTAATAAAGCTTCTACCTCTAAAATTAATGCAGAAGCACAGACTATGGCTACTCCTGTGCAACGACCTCCTAAGATTTCGGAATTTAAATTCAAATTGATTTATGATTTCAAAGAAATCCTTGATAAAAAAAATTCTGAATTCAGTGCAAAACCTATGAATTTGTTAGAAAATTTTGCTGATGAAATGGAAAACACGTTTTATTTTAAAATCACGTTTATTTAGAATTTAATAAACTTCATGGTTATCCCCTGAAGAATAGTGGTAACACTAAATTTGCTCATATACCTAGCATGCAAACTTATTATTATTCTAGACCAACTCCTCAAGATGTAATTATCAAGGAACGAGACTGGAATCACACTAATACCTCTTATAGTGGGTCTAAAATTTATGAATGGAATCTTGATGGATTAACTGATAGGCAGCTTACTATTCTTGTTCATAGAATGTTTATGTATGCAACTATCTGTAAAAATGTTAAAAACAAAGATTGAAATATTTGGAAAATGATTATTGCAGGTTTTACTGGACAACTCAGAGGTTGCTGGGATAATTATATGAACCTTGAGCAAAATGTTGTTGTGATTAATGCTACTTCTAGTGGTGAAGGGGTTGATAACCTGGGCATGGATCTAGTTGCAAATAGAGAAAACACCGTTTATACCTTAGTTTTAACCATTTTAGAACATTTTAATGGTAGATTTACCAATCAGTTTGAGACTACTTGTACCCTGTTAAACGGTCTACGATGTAGAACCTTGGGAGAATTCAGGTGGTATAAAGATACTTATATGAGTAGGGTGATGGAGTTACCCGAAAACAGTTATGAGCATTGTAAAGCAAAGTTCATAGATGGACTTCCCCCCTTATTTGCAAAAAGGGTCAGAAAAATGCTTAGAAATGAGCATGGTGAAATTCCTTATAAGGATTATACTTACGGTAGGCTGATAGGCGTTTGCACTCAAGAAGGGATAAATTTGTGCAACGAATTAAAGTTATCTAGACAACTTAAGATAGACAAGCTTAGAGAAATATCTCAGCTAGGAGACTTTTGTACCCAATTTGGTTTACCTGATACTTCGGGTAATAACAAGAAGACCAAACATAGAGATTCTAGAGGCTCCAATCCCGATAAACCTTACAGGAAAAGAGTTCTAGAAACAGACATAGATCTAAGGAAGAACGGGACGATACAAAAGTCTTTCTTAAGTCTAATAGATTTACCAAGAATATGTCTAAGCGAGAGCTTGCAAGGATCAAGTGCTATAAATGTGGGAATTTTGGACACATAGCACCCAATTGCAAGCTTGAAAAGCTAAAAACCTTAGAACTTGATGAAGAGGGTCATGATAAGGTTTATAGTTTCTTATATACTTCTGGTTCAAAATCTGATTATGCTTCTGATTTGGGATCGGACGAAGATATTGATTTGCCTGATTTATCTGATAATAATCAGCATATTGATATGAATACTTGCAATACTTATCAAGGTGGTATTTGTTCTTGTGAAAATGATGACTTTTATAATTTACAATCTCAATTTGAAGATTTGAATATCAACACTATTACTTCTGATAATGTCATAGAACTTTAAAAAGAAGTTACTGATAATAATCTTCGTGAAAAAATCATTCAATTAGCTGTTAATAGTAATGCTAGTTCTTCAAAAAATTCAGAAAAACAAAAGAATGATTTTGAATATGAATATTCAGCTCCTTATTCTTTGTCTGAAATTAATAACAGACTTAATAAACAAACTGTTTCTACAAGAGATTCTTATTTTGATGATTTGAAAAATGAAATTGAAAATTTGAAAAATTAGATTAAATCTATTAAACAAAATCAAATGATTTGTGATCAACGTCTTACTCAGATCGAAGTTGTTAATAACAAAGGGAAAAGTATTGTTGAAGAAAATACTCCTGCAAACCCTTTTAATCTTGATCCTAGACAAGGCATGTTTTTAGGAATGATGCAAATTGTTACTGCTCATAAATGGTACGTTAAATGCACTATATTGATTAATAATAGTTTATCCATAACTAATGTTGCTATGATTGATAGTGGAGCCAATGTCAGTTGTATTCAAGAAGGTCTTGTACCTACTAAATATTTTGAAAAAATAACTCATATGGTTAAATCTGCTTCTAGACATGCTTTAGATATAAAGTATAAATTTCCTAATACTCGCATTTGCCAAAATAAAGTTTACATTCCGCATTTCTTTTTCTTGGTTAAAAATCAGTTATACCCCCCAATTATACTTGGAACGCCTTTTATAAATGTTATTTATCCGTTTAGTAACATAAATGCTAAAGGTTTATCTGCTAGTTATGAAGACAGGAATATTAGTTATACTTTTATCACTGACCCAATTTCTCGAGATATTAATGCTTTAATTGATATGAAGCAAAAACATGTAGATTCTCTACAACTTGAATTGTTTAGTATGAATATATTTGATACCTTGAAATCCACCAAAGTACAAGAAAAAATCAAATTGATTTCTGAACAAATTGCTATTGATATTTGTGCTGATCATCCTAGTACTTTTTGGAATCCGAAAAAGCATATTGTTACTCTTCCATATGAAGAGGATTTTTCTGAAAATGATATTCCCACTAAATCTCGTCCTTTCCAGATAAACACCGAATTGGTAAAATTCTGCAAAAGAGAAATTGATAATTTGTTACAAAAGGGTTTGATAAAACCATCAAAATCACCTTGGTCTTATACTGCATTCTATGTTAACAATGCTGCTGAAAGGGAACGAGGTGTCCCCAGGTTGGTTATAAATTATAAACCTTTGAACAAATATTTGAAATGGATTAGGTATCCTATTCCAAATAAAAGAGATTTATTGTCTAGATTATATGATGCCAATATATTTTCAAAATTTGATTTAAAATCAGGATATTGGCAGATCCAAATATTTAAGGAGCATTCTTATAGAACCGATTTTAATGTCCCGTTTGGACAATATGAATGGAATGTTATGCCATTCAGTTTAAAAAACACTCCATCTGAATTTCAAAAAATTATGAATGATATCTTCAACCCATATTTGGACTTTATCATTGTTTATATTGATGATATCTTGGTATACTCAAAGACTCTTGAAACGCATATCAAGCATTTGGACATTTTCAAAAAATAGTTATACAAAATGGTTTGGTGATTTCTAAACCAAAAATGAGTTTATTTCAAACTAATATCAGATTTTTAGGACATCATATCTGCCAGGGAAAAGTTACTCCAATTCAAAGATCGATTGACTTTACCTTGAAGTTTCCTGATGTTATTACTGATAGGACCCAATTGCAAAGAGTTTTAGGGAGTTTAAATTACATTTCCCCCTTTTATAAAAATTTGTCTCGTGATTTGGCCCCTTTATATGACAGGCTAAAAAAGGATCATAAATGCCCGTGGACTGATAGTCACACCACTTTGGTAAAAAATATTGAACTTCGTGTTCAATCTTTACCTTGTTTAACTCTTGCTAACCCTGCGTAGCAAAAGATTATTGAGACTGATGCATCTAATATTGATTATGGTGAAATATTGAAACAAATCAATCCCCATGACAAAAATGAATATTTTATCTGATTTCATTCTGGGAAATGGAGCGATGCCCAAAAGAAATATGCTACGGTGGCTCATGAAATGTTGACCATCATCAAATGCATATTAAAATTTCAGGATGATTTATATAATCAAAATTTTTTGATAAAAACTGATGCGCAATCTGTGAAATATATTTTTGACAAAGATTGTAAACATGATGCATCAAAGTTGATTTTTGCTAGGTGGCAAGCCCAATTAGCTCCTTTTGACTTTGAAATCCATTATAAAAAGGTAAGTGATAACTTTTTTCCAGATTTCTTATCTAGAGAATATTTATCTTCACAATGAATTTTCTTTCTCCCTTCTTAACTGATAAAACCTTAGTTACTATACTAAAGGTAATTCCTCTCAATAGAGATGTACAAGAAGTAATTTTATGGAAAATTATAGATGCTATGATGATAGACATCTTCTCTATTTATAGTATCGAAGATATCATCGATTTTAACGACGAAAATTATTATTACAGTAATTACTATGATGCATTCGAATAAAACGAAGTGTTTTGTTTGTAGGATGGACCCTCCTTGGGAAACCAAGGCCAGAGGAAGGGGAAGTTATACTAGAGGAAGGGGAAGATCGTCCCCAGGATCATCTAGATCGTCATATGGATCATCTTCTTCCAGCTTTCCAATTATACAAAGAGGAGGTATAGAGTTTGATATCAGGGCCTAGGAACTTTCCTGGAAGATATGAAATTGATGTGAAGTATACGACATAGATATGATCTTTTCTTCATGGATCTTGGAGAAATGAGTACTAAAAGTACTAGATTGGAAGAGGTAGATATGCCTCAAAATCTTGATTAGTTAAACAAATGGACTATTCCAAAAATTGATATTAAGACCATTTATGATTATGGTTGGTTTGATAAAATTTCTCATAAACAATTGATTAAAACTATTGAATAATTGTTGGTGTTAAATTCGTCGGAACAGGCAATTTGTTTGTTAAATAAACGAGATATTGAATTATATAAACTACTATATAATTTCTTGAATATTTGCATGGTTCAAATTGCTTTTTAAGCCTTTGACCCTTAAAGGGTTACCTGAGACATTTTTAGTTGCTCTGCGTGATGTGAGAAATTTAAATTTTAGACAATCTCTAATAGGTTCGATTGAGTCTACTGTGGCATATGGTCCAGTTTATTTTAATACCCAACCGAATTTGCAGTTATCTTTAACTGATGCTAAAATTTTTGATGCTCTAACTTTAAATGTTAAAACACATGGTTATAATTATGCACCTGGATCTGAATTGATTTGCTTGTCTTATAGAATTTATTTAAAATTGCTTTCTACGTTAAACCCAAGATGTAAGTTATATGATACATCTGATCAGACTATTCTAGTAGAAACTAATTTTGCTAGATTTAAGGTCACTACTAGAAGACCTATAAAATGGGAAGAAATTAATTTTCCAACTACTTGGACATTGGATTCGGTTATTTCTCCAACTCAGATGGCGAATGCAGCCACTAATTCTGAGTATTCTTATATTACTCAGAATCCTGATGGTAGGATTTGTATGTAGTTTTCTGACATTCCTTATAGTAGACATTCATTTTCTTCTAATAGAAGATTGCATGCTATTCATCATATTTCCCCCATTGATCCTGTGTATGGCCCGGCTCGAAGTCGTGCTGCTTCTTTACATACTATACATTCGATAATATATGCGGATCAAAATGATAGACTTGTTAATAAAATAAAAATTAATCCTCGTCTTAATATTGTTCATGTAAATGATATTGCTTCTGATATTTCTGATAAGGATATTCCTTCTCAGTTCGAAATGGATTTTAATCTTAATAATACTTAATGATAGATGTACATCAAATAGATTTTAGCCCAGGTTCTTTGGCAAGAAAGTACATTCAGAATGAGTTTTTAAGTGATAAATGGAACCAGTTTAAAACTTGAGCTTTTGACACTTATAGTGCCGATGATTTGAATAATATTTTTCAAGAGTTTTATGAAACTTGTGCTTTACATAATCAAATTATGTGTTTTGTACCCTGGTTTGTAACCACTTATCTACCTTTATTCATCAACGTCCTTGAACGATCTTATAAAGATGGAACCGGTAATATTATCAAAGTTATTTACCCACCTCAGTCGTCATTTGTTTTACCTAATAATACTGGTATAACTTTTACTGCCTTTCAAAAATTTGTAGAGGATGTTGCGGTAGTCAGAATCAACGAAATTAATAGTTTGATTTCTCAAAAAAATTATTTGGGACTTTATGTTAAAGTTTTGGGTGAACATATTAGTTCTCTTGATAAAAAAAAATGGATGAATTGACCGCTTTGATAATTCAGATAAAAAATGATGTAAAGACTTTTAATAAAGCTTCTACCTCTAAAACTAATGCAGAAGCACAGACTATGGCTACTCTTGTGCAAAGTCCTCCTGAGATTTTAGAATTTAAATTCAAACTGATTTATGATTTCGAAGAACTCCTTGATAAAAAGTTTTCTAAATTCTGTGCAAAACCTATGGATTTGTCGAAAATTTTTGCTGATGAAATGGAAACCCGTTTGATTTTAATAATCACGTTTCTTTAGAATTTAATAAACTTCGTGGTTATGCCATGAAGAATAGTGGTAATACTAAATTTGCTCATAAACCTAGCATGAAAACTTATTATTATTCTAGACCAACTCCTCAAGATGTGCTTATTAAGGAACGGGACTGGAATCAGAGTAGAGGTTAGATAGCTCTTACCGGAGGAAGAGGGTTCACCTCTGCTGGATAGACTGAACAGAATCCCCCCCTATGCATCGTCTCCACCACAATGCAGTTACTTTTCCTAAGTATCCGAGACTCGAGCCTCTTGCAGTGACAGAGGCAGGCCTAAGGCACCTTTATCAAATCCCTAGCTCTCTTCCTCTTATAGTGGGTCTGAAATTTATTAATGGAATCTTGATGGACTAACTGATAGCCAGCTTACTATTCCTGTTCATAGAATGCTTATGTATGCTACTATCTGTCAAAATGTTAAAATCACAAATAGAAATATTCGCAAAATTATTATTGTAGGTTTTACTGGCCAACTCAGAGGTTGGTGGGATAATTATATGAACCTTGAGCAAAAGGCTGATGTGATTAATGCTACTTCTAGTGGTGAAGGGGTTGATAACCTGGGCATGGCTCTAGTTGCAAATAGAGAAGAAGTCGTTTATACCTTAGTCTTAGCCAGTTTAGAACATTTTCATAGTAGATTTACCAATCAGTTTGAGACTGTTTGTACCCTGTTAAACGGTCTACGCTATAGAACCTTGGGAGAATTTAGGTGGTATAAAGATACTTATATGAGTAGGGTGATGGAGTTACCCAGAAACAGTTATGAGCATTGGAAAGCAAAGTTCATAAATGGCCTTTCCCCCTTATTTGCACAAAGGGTCAGAAAAATGCTCAGAAATGAGCATGGTGAAATTCCTTAAAAGGATTATACTTACGGTTGGCTGATAGGCATTTGCACTCAAGAAGGATAAATTTGTGCAATGAATTAAAGTTATCTAGACAGCTTAAGATAGATAAGCTTAGAGAAATATCTTAGCTAGGAGACTTTTGTACCCAGTTTGGTTTACGTGATACTTCGGATAATAGCAAGAAGACCAAACATAGAGAATCTAGATGCTCCAATCCCGATAAACCTTACATGAAAAGAAGTTCTAGACACAGACATAGATCTAAGGAAGAACGGGACAATTGAAAATCTTTTAAGTCTAATAGATTTACCAAGAATATGTCTAAGCGAGAGCTTGCCAAGATCAAGTGCTATAAATGTGGGAATTTTGAACACATAGCACCCAATTGCAAGCTTGAAAAGCTAAAAACCTTAGAACTTGATGAAGAGGGTCATGATAAGGTTTATAGTTTCTTATATACTTCTGGTTCAAAATCTGATTATGCTTCTGATTCGGGATCGAACGAAGATATTGATTTGCCTGATTTATCTAATAATAATCAGCATATTGATATGAATACTTGCAATACTTGTCAAGGTTGTATTTGTTCTTGTGAAAATGATGGATTTTATAAATTGTGATCTCAATTTGAAGATTTGAATATCAACACTATTACTTCTGATAATGTCATAGAACTTTTAAAGGAAGTTACTGATAATAATCTTCGTGAAAAAATCATTAAATTAGTTATTAATAATAATGCTAGTTCTTCAAAAAGTTCAGAAAAACAAAAGAATGATTTTGAATATGAATATTCTGCTCCTTATTCTTGGTCTGAAATTAATAACAGACTTAATAAGCAAAATGTTTCTACAAGAGATTCTTCTTTTGACGATTTGAAAAATGAGATTAAATCTATTAAACAAAATCAAATGATTTGTGTTCATCATCTTACTCATTTCGAAGCTGTTAATAACAAAGGGAAAAATATTGCTAATGAAAATACTCTCGCAAAACCTTTTGATCTTGATCCTAGACAAGGCATGTTTTTAGGAATGATGCAAATTGTTACTGATCATAAATGGTACATTAAATGCACCATATTGATTGATAATAGTTTATCCATAACTAATGTTGCTATGATTGATAGTGGAGCTGATGTCAGTTGTATTCAAGAAGGTCTTGTACCTACTAAATATTTTGAAGAAACAACTCATATGGTTAAATTGGCTTCTGGACATGCTTTAGATATAAAGTATAAATTGCCTAATACTCGCATTTGCCAAAATAAAGTTTGCATTCCGCATTTCGTTTTCTTGGTTATAAATCAGTTATACCACCCAATTATACTTGGAACGCCTTTTATAAATGCTATTTATCCGTTTACTAGCATAAATTCTAAAGGTTTTTCTACTAGCTATGAATACCGGACTATTAGTTATACTTTTATCACTGACCCAATTTATCGAGATATTAATGCTTTAATTGATATGAAGCAAAATCATGTTGATTCTCTACAACTTGAATTGTTTAGTATGAATATATTTGATACTTTGAAATCCACCAAAGTACAAGAAAAAATCAAATTGATTTCTGAACAAATTGCTATTGATATTTGTGCTGATCATCCTAGAGCTTTCTAGAATCGGAAAAAGCATATTGTTACTCTTCCATATGAAGAGGATTTCTCTGAAAATGATATTCCCACTAAATCTCGTCCTTTCCAAATGAACACCGAATCGATAGAATTCTGCAAAAAGGAAATTAATAATTTGTTACAAAAGGGTTTGATAAAACCATCAAAATCACCTTGGTCTTGTACTACATTTTATGTTAACAATGCTGCTGAAAGGGAACGAGGTGTCCCAGGTTGGTTATAAATTATAAACCTCTGAACAAATATTTGAAATGGATTAGGTATCCTATTCCAAATAAAAGAGATTTATTGTCTAGATTATATGATGCCAATATATTTTCAAAATTTGATTTAAAATCTGGATATTGGCAGATCCAAATATTTAAGGAGCATTCTTATAGAACCGCTTTTAATGTCCCGTTTGGACAATATGAATGGAATGTTGCCATTCGGTTTAAAAAATGCCCCATCTGAATTTCAGAAAATTATGAATGATATCTTCAACCTATATTTGGACTTTATCATTGTTTATATTGATGATATCTTGGTATACTCAAAGACTCCTAAAACACATATCAAGCATTAGGAAATTATCAAGAAAATAGTTATACAAAATGGTTTGGTGATTTGTATACCAAATATAAGTTTATTTCAAACTAATGTTAGATTTTTAGGACATCATATCTGCCAAGGAAAAGTGACTCCAATTCAAAGATCAATTTACTTTGCCTCGAAGTTTCCTGATGTTATTACTTATAGGACCCAATTGCAAAGATTTTTAGGGAGTTTAAATTACATTTCCCCCTTTATAAAAATTTGTCTCGTGATTTGGCCCCTTTATATGACAGGCTAAAAAAGGATCATAAATCCCCGTGGACTGATAGTCACACCACTTTGGTAAAAAATATTGAACTTCGTGTTTAATCTTTACCTTGTTTAACTCTTGCTAACCCTGCGTGACAAAAGATTATTGAGACAGATGCGTCTAATATTGGTTATGGTGAAATATTGAAACAAATCAATCCCCATGACAAAAATAAATATTTGATCCAATTTCATTCTGGGAAATGGAGCGATGCCCAAAAGAAATATGCTACGGTGTCTCATGAAAGATTGACCATCATCAAATGCGTATTAAAATTTCAAGATGATTTATATAATCAAAAGTTTTTGATAAAAACTTATGCGCAATCTGTGAAATATATGTTTGACAAAGATTTTAAACATTATGCATCAAAGTTGATTTTTGCTAGGTGGCAAGCCCAGTTAGCTCCTTTTGATTTTGAAATCCATTATAAAAAGGGAAGTGATAACTGTCTTCCAGATATCTTATCTAGAGAATATTTATCTTCACAATGAGTTTTCTTTCTCCCTTCTTTACTGATAAAACCTTAGTTACTATACTAAATGTAATTCCTCTCAATAGAGATGTACAATAAGTAATTTTATGGAAAATTATAAATGCTATGATGATAGACATCTTCTCTATTCATAATATCGAAGAGATCATCGATTTTGACGACGAAAATTATTATTACAGTAATTACTATGATGCATTCGAATAAAACGTTGTGTGTTGTTTGTAGGATGGACCCTCCTTGGGTAACCAAGGCCAAAGGAAGGGGAAGTTATACTAGAGGAAGCGTTCCCCGGATCATCTGGATCGTCATACGGATCCTTTTCTTCCAGCTCTCCAATTATACAAAGAGGAGGGATGAGTTTGATAAATCTGAAAACCTCTCCAAAAGAGGCTTCTTCTTCAATACATCTAGAAGATATTGCAGAAAATAATTCATTATGCGCACAACTACATGAGTATTTATCTCAGAAGCAAGGTGATACCTTTGCATCTTGAGCAAAAGAAGATATTGATGATATCAAATTGTATGAAAAAATATCAAAGAAAGAAATGATATTTCTTTTGGAAAATTATGATATTCAGCGGAAAGAAGAGCCCTAGTAGATATTCCAGCGATATTTGGTTAACGGATTCATACAAAACTCGATCTTATTATGAGACAATTCTGATAAGCACCGGTAGCGTTGAATTTCAACACCTTTCAGGATACAACACTAGTGAGAATGTTTATAACTTCTCTAAAATGATAATCAAACAGATTATATCTGTTGAAGATTGGGGAATCTCCACAATGAAGGAAAGGCAGATCAACCTAAATAAAGTCTCTATGAATTTTACATATTGGGACTATATTCATGCTTTTGATAAAGTCCTCATATACAATAATGAGAGACATAAGCATACATGGTTTATAAAAATTTGTCCGAAGATATTCGCAGAACCAATCTCTAATTGGTTTCTAAACTTGTGGTCATACCACGATGCAACCATCAAAATTTTACCGGACCCATTTCTTCAGTTATATAAAGAATGGGTTAAAGCTTCCCCAGATCTTAATGCATTATACCACACAGATCATATCTGCTATGTTGAAAAAATTGAACAAATATACTTTTTCATTGAATTTTCTATTCCTTGGATTCATAAATGGACTCCAGAAGTGGGTTTCACCGAGGAACAAATTCCTTGTTTATATAGGAGCTTCTATAATAATATCTAGGATAAATTGATGAAAAGTGATCCCAAAACCAAGTCTCTATATGGACAAGAACTGTTGGATCTTATTAAAACAAGGGTCCACCAATATTGTATAACTACCCCTCAGAAGGGATTAATTCAAGATAGCTCGGTGAGGCATATTGCCCGCAAAATCTCTATCCAAGATGGGAATAAAGACGAAATGAGTAATAATTATCTTGAAGAAGTCAGAAAAAAGCTACTTCTTAATATAACTCAATACGAGAAATCAAACACATCCATGAGGAGTGAGACAAGTGATGACGTCGCCACAGAAGATATTCAAGAGGCTCAACCATGTGAGTTAGAGAAACTTATCTCAGAAGATACTCTGCAAAAGGCGAAAGATTTCCTCCGTGACTTAAAGAAAAAGGACAAGATGTAAAGTTTATCTCTACAGCAAAAAACCATTATCAACAGTAAATACATTGTTGACCAACAGTAGATAAACGGTTACTGTACATAGAGGACCCATTGATAAGGGACCCACATTTACTATTTGTAGATTCCTTTTCTTTCTATACATAAGTTTAGTTTTAGTTTATGGGAGCAGTCTAGAAAACACACACCTCTCTCTACTTTCTCTCTCTATTGTAAACCACTCTCAGTTTGTAAAGTGTTCAGTTTACCGGAGTTCTGCTAGAAGTAAATAAATTGTGGATAGTTCTCTCATGGGCCCTTGGCCATAAGTTACAAGGTACTTTAATTCTTCCTTCTCTTTATCTTCTCCTTTCTCCAATCTAGAGCCATGACTATGTCCGGCTAAAAATCTTCATATCTATGTCGGATATCTAACTTCACTTTTATATATACCATGAAAGAACTAAACTTTATCTAAATATAAATAAATTTATATATGGTTTCTTGACTTGGTTCTGAGATGGTGGTACAGTCAGATTTAATATAACAAGTTATTGGCTTTGTCTTTGTGACTCCGTCTAGCCAGCCGTGGATTTTAGCCCATTAATGAGTTGAAAAGGGCGCTTTATACCTGGTTAGAATTGCTAGACACATGGACTCAATAACAATACGTATTACATCTTGACAGACCCCTTGCTCGGGTAAAAAGGATTAGATCCTTCCATACAGCCATTAAACTATATAAAAATTTGTATATATTTTGGTTCAGATTTATTTCTTGAATTCGGATGCTTAAAGGTTAGATTGAAGATGACTGCGCGGACTACTGCCAGTCATCAGAGATCCTGTTTATTGGTATAATAATA